>VZRQ01002381.1:1097674-1142742 GCA_013397975.1 Machaerirhynchus nigripectus | reverse complement strand
GGCCGATACCTCAGAGTGCCGTGCAGCCCTTCAGAAGGACCTCGACAGGTTGGAGAGATGGGCAGCGAAGAACCATCTGAAATTCAACAAAGGCAAGTGCAGGGTCCTGCACATGGGGAGGAGTAGCTCCACCTACCAGTACAGGATGGGGGTGACCTGATGGAAGCAGTTCTGCAGAGAAGGACCTGGGGGTCCTGGAAGAAACAAAGAACGCCAAAGGTATCCTGCAATACATTTGCAAGACCATTGGTAGGAGCTGATCCTGCCCTCCTACTCAGCTCTAGTGCGGCACCATCTGGAGTGCTATGTCCAGTTCAGGACTCCTCAGGACTGCAGCATCTCTCCTGTGAGGAAAGGCTGGGGGAGCTGGGCCTGTTCAGAGACAACTGATCAGGACCTCATCAATGTCTATCAGTCTCTGAAGGGAAGGTGTCAAGAGGATGGAGCCAGGCTCTTCTCAGTGGTGCCAAGCAGTAGGACAAGAGGCAATGGGCAGAAACTGGTGCATAGGAAGTTCCACCTGAACATGAGGAAAAACTTCTTTTACTGTGCAGGTGACTGAGCACTAAGAGAGATTGTGGAGTCTCCCTCACTGGAAATATTCAAGAACAGTCTGGACACAATCCTGTGCCATGTGCTCTGGGATGACCTTGATTGAACAGGGAGGTTGGACCAGATGACCCACTGTGCTCTGTTCCAACCTGACCCATTCTGTGATTCTGTGAGTCTGTGAATTTGTGATTCTGTTATTCTCTCTCAAGTGCATTCAGGTAGGTATATAAGCTTCTATACCAATTACCATACACAGCTAAAGGGATTAACGACTTCTGCCTTATTGTCTCTTCTGTCCAGTTTCCCACTATTTTCTAAGTACAGTGTCTCATATCACAGCAAGTCAAATACTGTTATAATCACTCCACCTCCACTGCCAGTGGTGACTCTGGTACCAGCAGGTTGCACGCTTAGCACTATTACAGTTAGTGATGGGTGAGCTCCCAGGCGGCAGTGATAAACCCCTGAGACCTTTCCCTGCCTCCCAAGGAATGCAGCAGGGTCACGGCTTGAGTGGCCTCAGATATTACAGAGACGGGCACCCTGGAAAGGCTCATCAATAAATAAGGCCATGACTTTTGGTGCTTAATTAAACTCGATGGACAAAATCCTCCCTCCACTAACAAGCAGGGAAGAGGGATAACTGCTCTATTTGTGAATGCAGGAAAAATGCCATACTTAAAAAGAGGTCTATGGAATTCACACCAGGCCAGTGATTTTTTCAATGTTTTTGAGCCCCTGTGCTTGTTCTTTAATGTACGATGCAGTTCTTGCAAAAGCAAACAGATTTCCATAAAAAATGCCAGGGGATGGACAGACAGTAGGACACGAGGGCTCTAGACTGTATTTGCTGCCCAAGTGCTTGCCCCTGAACTCCCAATAGTCAAGTAACTTTGTGAATTACTTTAACCTTTGCTTCTCAGAAAACGCACTTTACTTTGATCTTTGAACCATGATCAATAGAAGGTGCAGAATGGCAGGGAAGAATTTTTTGGCTCAGGGGGAAACAATGTAGTTCAAAATGCTCAAATAGCCTTAAAAAGCTCCCAGTAGAATGTGTCCAGAAATTGCAGACCAGTTATTTGCTTCTTCCTGACGGTTTAAAATAGTATCGCAAATTCAGTTCCCCATCTTCATTCTGTGGGGTAAGAACAAGAACTGTATATGACAAGGACATTTCCTTGTAGCAGCAGAATTTGCTTGAACCCAGGCTGAACTTGATCCCTTGTCCTACAGCTACAATAAAGTGGATGCAGGTGCCATATTACTGCACTGTCTATCGCATTATTCCAGAAGTTCCTACACACAAAAAAAAGAACATTTAACAAACAGCTACACCAGCTGAGCAGCTTCCAAGATGAGTTGGTCTACCACAGGAAAAATGTACTTTTTGCAGCAGAAATAGCAGCATTTCACAGTCACTCAGGGAGGTTGTTTCCAAGAATAAGAGCCACAGGCATGCATACAAATTAACTGGTAATAAACATGCTGACTTTGGTTACAGTCACTGGGCCAAATTCTGTTTGACACTACATCTGAACCATCTTCAGAGTGTTTTGCTGCAATCCTGAAAATTATTGCCTAGATCCACAGGTGGATTAAACTGATGCAGTTCATTTTATTCTAATGTCAAACACATACTGCAGTAGTGGGTTACATAACTAGTTAATTTATTTTCCTCCATTAAAACACCAGGTTGGCCATATTCCTTGCTTAACCTTATTGAAAAGCCCTCAGATTTGCATCCAGCGAAGGTCACTCAAAGATGCTACAGCTCCTTCTCTGTTTGTCACTCTGAGGCTGAGTCCAGTGCTCATCATCTCAACCCTGCCCAGCAGCCAGAGGAGCTCAAAGATGCTCTTACAGTCCAGGAAGAGAAGACAGCACTGGGTAGTGTCCTCTGAGTACACATTTACAAACATTATCACATTTACAAACAATTAGTTCTTGTAGTGCCACGCTGAGTCAAGACCTTGCTGCAGGTGCTTGGACATGTGCTGCCTGCATCATTGCTCCCTATCTAATCCTCCAGGCAGGTATGGACTACGGGGAAAGATAAGCACATGGCAGCACAAAGGAGCACAGGGCAGCACAGACCCTGGGGGGAGGAGGTGTCACACAGCAGACCCCTACAGACAGGAGCCTGCTGGAAGCTGACAGGCGGGTGAACAGCACATGATCACACCATAGAAGGATGTTTAGAAGGTGCATTGCTGATGTGGCAGCACGGGATGGGTTGTGTGGTAAGAGTTACCATGAAGGGAGGTGCTGTGTCTTGGGGAAGTGTGTAAAACCAGCTTGTTCCCTTGAATAAACAATTCAGATCGATTCAGATCCAGGAACCAGAACCAGATTCAGATTTGGATTAAGTCCGAATTTCAATCACCAACAATGGAGGAAACAAAGAGCTCCAGTATTTACTGCAAATCAAGAAACAGAGAGGTAAAAGGAAATATGTTGGCTTCAGTTGAATCCTTGTGATGGACAGCAGAATACACTGAAGGATCGAGAATGTAAATTGCATCTATGATCCAAATGAACATATTTGCTCACTTTTTCTGTAACCCACTGGTGGGCACTCCTCTCAAACATCTGCCTTATGGCCATCTTGCTAGTAAATACAAGCTCAAACACATCTGTAGCATTTGTATGTGCACAAGCCAAACCCATCAGTGAGGCTCATGCCATGCCAGTTCTCAAAGTGTTGACATGGTGCGAGAAGGACCCAGCAGCAAAGGGGACAGGGGGAGCAGCGAAACCAAGAGTTTAATACATCAGTGCTGTGTAGGGGATGGGATGGGTGGCACAAAACCATGTTTTGCTCTGTTTCTCTCCTCACTAAAATACCGGTGGCAGGACAGATGTTGCAGCAAAGGCCAGTATTAAAGCAGTTACGAAATTGTCCTCACAGCCTGCTATTCACTTTTCAGCTTCTACACAATAAGCACAATGCCAAGGTTTACTAGATGAGTATCTCATAGCAATTGCCAGCTTTATCAGCCCAGCCTTTCAAGGGATAAGAAATTTTAGCATCTGCTGACCTAAAATACCTGCTGAAGTTTAAGCTGACATTTTTCCCTTCTGTTTGCTCAGACTGTAAGCATGTACAGCACAGCTGTGCCAAGCACAGCTCAGCCAAGTGGCATTATCTCTGCTCCTTACCAGGGTGGTGTCCACATCTTATGCCACACTAAACCATAACAGGCTACATTTTGTGCTGGCAAAGCAGGTATTTGAGAGATTTTGTATCAATGTATTCTATGTTAGGAAATGATGGTAAAAAATTATTAGCAATATTTTTGTGGAAAGCCAAACAATTCATGACAGCTGAAAAGCAGTTAGAATATGTCAGGACGTGTTTTTTATTCATAGTCCCGAGGTGGAGCAAAGCAATTATCTTTCCTGTACTGCAATCAGACTTACATTTAATTTAGCTCATATGTAATAACTACATACTTCCATCTCACAAAATTAGTGTGAAACTAGTAATCTGCCACTGTATAACTGGATTCCACCAGAATACCCTATCAGAATTTGGTTCTTTCAGTCCACAGTGGAAGGCAGCTCTCTCCATTCTGACCTGGTGTAAACAATAGTTCAGCTCCACAGCACAGTTAACCCAGATGACTTCCAGCAGTCCCTTCCAGAAAACAGTTCTATGATTAAGAAATGAACAACAGATAACCCTTGTTTGGCTTTAGGTTGTGTGTCTTCTGATTAATTCCTTTATGTTGTTGTTTAATTGCTTATAGTTGCTTATAAATTGACAAAATATGTTCTTAAAGTCAGCGCAAGCACATGGCCATTTCTGGCAATGTATTACAAAAATTTTTCAGAGCTATCTGAAGGCTATCTTTGATATAACAAATATTACATTAATCATATAATAAGTCATTATAAATATTTTAAAAATATTGATTCACAAGAAGATTCAGTGGAGTGATACACAACATCCTGTTCTTCCCAAATCAAATGCTTTGAGCTTCAGTAACAGATACCCCTATCCCTATCTGCCTTAATTTTAAAATGCCTTAAACCTGTGAATTTCTAGCACTGTAATTCTTATGGCCTCTTTTTTGTTATCATTGTTATATACTCTATATGAAACCTGGTTTTAAAGTGTTGTCTTTTTCAGATCATGTCAGGGTAAAGTGTCATAAAGGATTGAAACATGAGTTCCCAGCATAACATTTTCCACTCTCTTTGCTCATGCTGTAGTTCTTTCAAATACGCTGTCATGGCCATGAAAGGTATTTTCGTCAAATAGGAGCTACTAAGCTCCTCTGACAATTAGACTTTCCACTCCTCAAAAGCACTGTCTCACTCTGGATATCTCTAGACCATCTCTGTTTCTGTTTTTTATGCAGGGTCTGAGATGATGCTTCACTAAAACACTGTACAGCTTGTGACTGCTGGGCCCTTAGGAAATGAGTACACAGGCAAACCATAAGCATTAAATATTACACCCATAATGTAGTATTAGAGTTCATGATGCTGAAAGTGAATCTCTGAAGGTTCTTACACTTCCTGGCTCTTATACTTCCAGGTATTTTCAGGTGAGATTGTTCTACTAACTGGTTTCATTAGACAGCTTTAAGCTATATGCAGTTTTGTGCTGTTATGTTTAAAAACTTCACACACTACTTGGTTTAAAAAGTAATGCCTACTCTACTGTTTCCTGCTTAGCCCTTTTTCCTCGTCTTTACTGTCTTTATCTTCAATGTAGAAATAAACACAGATTTTTCCTTCTGTGCCCTATGGATGCAGCAAAAAAAAGTCACTACATCCCAGCTGAGGCCAAAGACTCCTCTGCCAGCCATCTTTCCTGGTAGAAGTCGACATGCCAGAAAGTTTGAAGGTAGAGCCAAATAGAAAAGGTCTGGTTTGGCTGGCCTAACTAGAAAGCATGCCAAGTCATTGAGGTGACTGTACACATATAGAAAAATAAATACATAAAATGATATATAGGGTCACTTTGACCACTGCAAAAGCATGCCAAAATATTGTCACTGTCTTGGCTCTGCTGTTTTAATGGGTTTTGCAGCCCAGCCAAAACCAGGCTCTCCATTAGCAGCTTCATTCACTTGCTCTTCTCTGCACAGGCAGAGCAACAGAGCCATTCAAACCCCAGGTGCTCAGCGTAGCAAACTCCTTGTTTGGAATGATCAGGGGTTCTGTTTTGAATCCCTCTGCTTATACTTTCTGGTTTTCTCATTATTAAGATAGCAATGAACCTCCTCATCCCTGGAAGATTCAGAAAGGGCTGCAGTTAGGAATGTCTCTGAGGTCAGCTGTGTCCTAGCACTTTCAGTATCTCCACAAGATGTTCTCTTCCTGTGAGAAATCTTCACTCCAGTTACTTGTTCATACTGGTTTAAAAGTCCCATGCAGACACTGAATTTGCTTTCCCTGCTTCCCTGACAATACCACCTTTCCCCCTCTGCTTTTCAAGGAAGGTACATGCTGGGCACAGTGACATCTTCCTTCTCAGTGAGGCCACCAGCTACCAGAACGGTATGAGATAACATGAGAGTGACACAATACATGGTGCAATGTAGCAATAGAGACACATCACTTTGTTCCCACTGGACTAATCTGATGAATATTCTGCCAGGTGACTTCTGCAAATGCAGTCAGTGAGCAACCCACTCACTCACAGGAGCAGCTCCTGGCCAGGGAAAAGTAGCTGCCTCATACCTTACCTAGGATGTCCAGCTTTGCTGAACAAAGATGGTTATATGCCCCCCATTTGTTGTTCAAAGCAGGCTTTCAATAATTTTGTTGTAGTGTATTGAGCTCTGACAAGCTGGAAAACCAGAAAAATATCTCAGCTTCTGACCGTATGCAAATTTCCCAGGCCCATGTTACACCAGTGAACTCCTGCTGTATAAAACACGGGGGTGGGAATGTCTCCTCAGGTAAAGATTCACAGATACTAGTTTAGCAGGAAGAAAAAACACTGTAATTCCCAATGGACATCCTAATTCTCTTGCATGGTGTTTCTAAATGGCCATCTGGTATTCAAGAGCCGTGTTTCTGTGTTAAATACCTGTGGTTGGGTATATCTCTGTCCTTTCTTTGATGTTAAAGAGCATGGTATTGGCACTTGGAGAACTTACTATGTCTTTTAATGACAACCCCAGCAAAACACAAATAATTTTTCACCCATTTCTGTTCAATTTATCATTCCAGTCCAGTCTTAGTGTTTTTCTTGCTGTATCATCTTTCTTGCTTATATCTGGGCTCTAGGAGCAGAAGAGTTTGCCATCTGACTTCTTTCCTTGCATAAAGTTTTCAGGAATTAATTCCTTTTTCATATTGAGTTGAACTCTTGAGTTCTTGAACTTTTGAGCTGGCTTTTAGAAGAACATCCATTCTTAACAAAAACATTATCAGGATTTTCAAGGGTGGAGATTCCATTAACACCTTTAAGAAATTTCTTTCAGTAGAAAATTATCTTCACTACTAAAGTTCTAGAATGTTTATTTTTGCTTTTAAATATTTGGCTGTTTTTCTTACTATTTCAGTTGTCATACCTCTGTAGTACTTGTAATTTTATGTGCATATGCTTGAGACAGGATTCACCTCATTTGGCTGTATCCGTCTAGGAGCTGGACTTCTAGCCCAGAATATCTCTACCGTCATCCTAGTGGAGGACCAGTGTGTCCCAAGTTCAACTCATCCCACCTCCTCTACAGACCCATCTTAAGATGAGAATGACCGCTTTCCACATTGTCTTTATGATCTCCCTAATAAGGCTAAGTACTTAGATCTGAACTAAAAGAACAAAACTACATGACTAAATTTTAGATTGCCCTAATCTCATTAGCAAAAAAATTTGGAAAGAGAAAATCAAGTTATAGAAGTATTGCTGTTGAATGAGGCTGCCCTTCTTTAGCAATCATTGACTTACCCTTGTTCCTGCAGTTATACCATCTGCCCAAAACAGATGTGAAGCTGTCTAGTCTTTATTTGGCCACATTTAACAAGACATTATCTTCTGCTTCTTTTGAATGATGGCACAATAATATTAGGGTATTTTTTTTTCAGTCTTCTTGACTATCACCTAATATTTCAGAATGGAGAAACATGACTTATGGCTCTAGACTGCTTTTTTGAAAACCTGCTTTGCAAGTTGCCCATAGCTTTAGTTTTAAGATCATATGCTTTGTCTCCAAAAATGTGCAGTGTTTCGCAACTGCATCTGAACATTCTCCTCAGGATCTGTTTGGACTGAACAGATATGATCTATCTCCATTAACTGGCTTTTCCTCAGCTGCAGAAGAGTAACATGTATTGGCCATCATAGCCAGATCAGTACACAAGCGTGCGCTCTGTTCACCCTAAAGGCAGTTGGAGGACGAATCGCACACCTGAACCATCGGCAAAGCTCGGTAACATACAGGGAATTGGATCTGTGACCACGTACAGGAAAAATGGTGGCAGATCACAATCTGAAGCACTCTTCCACTCGAATTTGACTCAGAGCTGGAAACAAAGAAAGCAAAAATTTCCCGGGGAGTGACCCAGGCCACCAAAGCCGCCCGGACCGGGATGCTGCGACAGCCGCGTCCGCTCGGGCTGCCGCTCACGCCGCGCACACGCGGGGGACACCTAGCGGGGCCTGGGGCTGCTGCCAGCCCGGCCAGGGCACGGCACGGCTCGGCAGGGCACGGCAGGGCAGGGCACGGTTCGGCACGGCTCGGCACGGCACGGCACGGCACGGCACGGCACGGCACGGCACGGCACGGCACGGCACGGTACGGTACGGCTGTGCGTGCCCGCAGAGCACAAGGAGCCCCGGTGGAACCTGCCTATGCGTCCTCTGAGCAGCTGCTGTTGTTCTAAAGCCGTGTTTAGTTAATGTGGAAGAATGTCTCTGAAAACCGCGGTGACTTCCACAGGCGGCTGCCTGCATTCCCTAAGAGCCAAGACTCCCACCGTAAATACAGGGCTGCCCCCTGGGAAATCAGACAAAGACCGTGTCCTCAACATCCCTGACAAACAGGGAAGGCTTTGGACAGCACCAGCCAGGAAAGCAGGATGGCATCCTTCACCAGCACTGTGGTGAGCAGGAGAGGAAAGCACACTTCAAAATCAAGGAATCTTCTGTATCTTCCCACTCGTCCCCACTGAGATGTGGCCTCCAACTCCATGCAAGGTGGTGCTTTCTCTCTAATTCCTAGTATTTCCTATTGCCTGTGAGATGTTATTCATCACAGTATCAAGCACAACTTAATTTTCTGCAGCAAGGCTGCTTCTTTTTTTTTATGGTATGTCCTTCAGCAATAACAGTTCATCTTTTAATAGAATATTAATTACTTGTTTTGTTATTACATTACAGCACCAGTTGCTCTCTTGTCATCACAAAAATTCTTTAATTTCTTTGTCCCTGCAAGCCCTTACCTGGTTCCCAGTTCCCATAGCTTCTGAGCACCTCACACTCTTTTCACCTTCTCTTTTTTCAATCTTGCAAGGCAATGAATCTCTTTCTCCCTAACCTGTATCCAGGAAAAAAGCATATGACTCAGAGTTGATACCTGAAGTTGTGGGCTAACAGTATAGATTTTACATTTCCAGATGAATGACAGACCCTGCAAACACAGGTCATAAGCAAAATTATAAACCTCCTAAATAGTTTCTAGCAAAAATACAGGAAATCTAAGAGAAATTAAATATATGTAGTAAAGACCAATGCCAATATCTAAACTGCTGCTCAGTTTATAGTTTTCAGGCCACAGTTTCTAAATAAACGTTTAAACAGCTTGGCTGCACAGTCCTTAAAGTATCATAGTGTGTTACTGCAAGCAGATTTTCTTTCATGACAGAGAAAGAGAACAAGAAGTGAAGCAATATTTTTCTTAAGAGGTCAGAAAAAATTATCTGCTCTGGGATCCAACTTCTCTTTGTGCCTAAAAACTAAACATCCAACCCTACAACCCATACAGAATGATGGTCACCCTCTAAGGACAACTTGTTCTAAAACAAATGCCCATGATATCTCGAATGAATCAACCTGGGAACAGCCATTTCTCTCCACTGAGGCCAAACAACTAGATTCAACAGCTGACTTCAAGATGTCAGTAATTAGGTGGTATGAGTGCATTCCGGAGCCTAAGAAGCCATTACACTGAGTGAATATTTCAATGAGGGATTTCACAGAAAGCTTTTTATTCTCCCCAGTAAAGGACATGGAGAACCCAACTCTTCTCCTGAGACCTGGAAGATCAATAGAGGGAGCTCCCTACACACTCTGCATCCCAGACAAGAGACTGCTACTGCTTACCTGCCCTTAGCTGTCAGGCCTCCTCAAACCAGCTTCTCTAAGTTATTGCAAATGCACAGAGGACTGGTGGAACAAAGGGCTTTAAGAGAAAACAAACCATCCCTCCATTTTTCCAGAGCCAGAGAAAGAATATGGAAAGAATATGCAGTGAACTCTGGAAACTGAGCTCAATGACCTCCATAACAACACTTCAGATCACCAAAGCTCTTCTAGGCTCTGCAGCAGGGTAGAGTGTGCTGGCTAGACCTCCACTCCCTTCAGGACCTCGAAGCATCAGGGAGCTCACTGGAGTCTACCTGCATTGCGGTGTATGTGTTTGGGACATTGGGACAATTGGCACACGTTTGGCAGGCTGTGGGAAGTTCTCACACTGCTAGTGGTACTTGGTGTCACTTGTCAGATACACCTTCAAATACTGTGGTAGAAACGTGCAAAGCTTGTGAAGATCTACAGAGGGCCTAAGTATCTTCATTCATAGCTTGGGAACAGGAGGAAGTGATCTTCATGAAGATCTGCTAAGCTTGCCTGTCTGCCAGAACAGGGAATTACACAAAAGGCAGGCCTGAAATCCTTCTTGACAGGGTGAAGTTTGTTCACTGAAAGACAGGGAAGGGATTTCCCACACTGAAGACAGCACAAGCAAGGGCTGCTTGGATTAGGTTGCCACTCCCCTTGATTCCTAACAGTGAATTCTTAACTGCTAGTTAAAACAAAACAAAACAAAACAAAACAAAACAAAACAAACAAACAAAAACAAACCAACCAACCAACCAAAAACACCAAAAACCAAAACCACAGCCAAACCAAAAACAAACGAACAAACAAACCCACCAAAACTACAAAACCAAACAACCAAAAAAACCCAACCAAACAACAAAAAACAAATAAAAAACAACAAAAAAAAACCCTATAAAAATAAAATTATTCTGAGTCCTTAGAAGGCAGCAGGATGGGATATGAACACCTGGGGTCTTCCAGGGCCTTCAAAAGAAAGGAATTTACAGCGGGAGGACTGAGATTTGTTAGGTCAGAAGGTTGTGTTGGAGATACCAGGCATGCTTTGGAAGACATAAATCCTCAGCACTCATCTACAGAGCAACACAGGGTAATTAAGACAAGCAGATGTCATGGACTCTTCATTCAGCCAAAGTGTGGTGGAGGAGCTTCCTCTCCTTTCAACACCAACAAAATCCTCTGTCATTCCTAACAAAAACGTCTTTGAGAGCCAATTATCATTAAGACAAAATTCAATAGATTTGTCTCACCTTGTCATGTAAGAATTCTGGAGTTTTGAAAGAAAAACTAGACCCCTGAACTGCAAATTGCAATTTGCCCCTCTGCATCAGGATGTCCTAGGCTGCATGACGCAGGAGACTCAACAGAGTCAGCATGAAGTCATTTTGCTCCCATCTTGTGAGGCTGGGAACAGACCAGTCTCACACAGCCTCTGCTGAAGACATAGATATGAGAACCCTGAGAAAAATCAATCTGTCCTGTTAATCTCCCAGTCCTACAGAGTTTCATTTTTCAAATAATTACACAGCAGAAGCCTTCTCTGGAATACTGGTTGGTGTGTTAGGGCTTCCTTCACCACCAGTATATTTAAGTTATATGGAGAGCTATTACAGCTTCCTTTCTGTGGGAGAACAAGGTTTGAGAAGTTTAACAGCATGTCCTAAATCTTTAACTCATGACCTCTATTGCTTGTTTGGTTCTTATTCCAAATTGAAAGTACTTGACAGCTATTCTGATCTCAGGCTACTGATAATGTGCCTGCAGCTGAAATGTCACCCATTTTAAGGGGGTTGGGTGTAGATATCAAAAGCAAAACAATCACTTCTCTCTTTGACTTGATCTCTGGGGCATCCAACCCAGATTGAGCATTATCTGAAGTATCCAGTGAGTGCTTTCACAGATGTGCAGCTCCTTTTGAAGAACTGTCTCAAGCATCTTTTAAGCCTTGAGTATAAAATAAACTTCAAATCTTGAACAGCTTGAACAAAAAGCAAAGCTGGCAGCCATTCTTTCCTCTGAAGACTTCTGTTTATTGTAGAGAGTTTTAACCATGTTTTAATTTCAGACTTTTTAAAATATGTATTTTCTGAAAAATCAGCTTAGATGACTTAACTGTAAATTAAACCTGAGTTGCCTGGCTGCTACCCCAGGCATCTACCAAGAAGGCTGACTGTCTTACAGCTTCAGCTGCATCTCCCTGGCTGCCCTATATCCAGGACAAGCTCTGTTTATATTTCTCTTAAAATACATATATTTGCTGGCACAGGGACCAGGAAGCCAGAGCTTGCACTGCTGGACTTGCTGCTCCCAAGGAGTCTCACATGACTGCTGTCCAGCATGGTTACATCCACACGGGTACAGCATAGAAAAACACTTATGTTGGTGTAGAAAAACCCCTGCAGCTGTACTGAGCTACAGAACTGAGGCGGGCAGTAAGATACTGTGCAGTAAGCTATGTCCTGGAAACACAAAAGAATGCAAAATGAAATCAGCTAGTAAATCTGTGGGAGTGGCAGAAGAGGGAGTGGTGTGGGAGGGATGGGTGACAGAAGAGCAAGTGTGTAAACACCACATTGGGTTTCCAGGTAGGTCTGCATGCTAAGGCATTCCCCCTCACCGGAGACAAACACAATAGCACATTCTTAGTTTTAAATACTTTTTTTGACAGAAAATAAATGCGGTAGACGAACAGTATCAATTTCAGCAGCACAGAAAGTAGCCAGTTGAGTCAGCAAAAACTGTGCTACTTGTTCAAAATAGCAGATCATTACATGTCAGTCAGAGCATGGCAAATGGAAAGGATTTGAGTGTATTCCCACCTGATCTAGACCTGGCAGAAGTTTTAACCATCACTGATGAGACTAAGTTGGACATAATAAGCATGCAAATGATAACCCAGAGTACTCTTAAGTCAGCAGTGGCTTTGTGTGTAATAATGATTAATGGGTAATTAGAGTAGCACTAGCACACATCCATAATCTCTGTGAATTACTAACTAGCAGAGGAAAGGATGCAGCCCTCACAAATCCACATGGCATACTGCAAATTGGCTGCTCCAACGAAGAAAGCTCAGTGTGAACCACTACAGAAGAATGGGGCATATGACTAAATTTCAGCAGGTGTCTGCCTCCACAACAGGTATCGAAAGTTACTGATCCAAGGGAAGTGTTTTGAATAAGCATAAAGGCAGCAGAAAACACATGATGTGGTGTGGCACACAGCATTGTAGATGCTTCTCTTGTATCAGGAGGGCAGTCACAGGCTACAGAAAAGAAGCTGGACAATTATCTACAGTGTCTAAACCACCCCAATCACTTTATTTGCAATGTCTGGAGCCACCTGAAGAACCAAATTCCTAAAATGCCTGTAGAACCAAGTTTGCATATCACAGATTTGTTTTGGCCTGAGGTAGCTCATTTAAGTGATGCTGTGTGACACCTTTTTCCAGTGATCTGAAACATAACAAAGGTGTATTATCTCTTCAGTGCTTTTATGTCCAGTGGCAAATAAACATCCTCTGTGGTAAAACCCAGCCAGGTCAGAAACAATGAAAGAGATAAAGCTATCAAGATGTCATCTTACACACAGTACTGAGTGTTTACATAACAGATTGATAAGAAAGGCAATATACAGTGAACTCCAAGAGGTCTCTGGAGACCTGAACTCTCAGTGCTGATGAGAAGAAGCCAGAAAGATGTTGAGATGGCTCCAATCTTTATAACCGTGCCTATGAGAGCAGAGACTTCGTGAGAATGTGCCGCAACAGGTACAGCAATCCAGGAGTTGCTAGAGCGGGGCTACTGTGTATGCCTTGGTCACTAATCAAGTGAAAATCAAGATCCAGACAGAAGAAATTTTAAAAAAAAAAAAAAAAAAAAAAAACAAGTTTTTTCTTTCAGCAACAGCAATTTTTCAAGCTAGTAGACTAGACAGACACTTTCACCATCAGTGCGGTCATCTAGACAAGGGCCTGGTGTTCAGTGAGGCAGTGTGACAGGAATCTCATTCCTGGCAGCAGGAAACAGCAGGTGCCTTGGACCCGTGGGTGGCTGCAACCTGCAGTGATGGGACTGGTGATACTTTTAGGTGTGCAAGATGTAGGTGAGAGAAACTGAGGTTGTGGTTAATGCTGTGGGATCCAAGAGATGTGTTCAGCTCTCAGCATCGCTCCTCTCTCCCTTCAACATTGCAATCTTTTTCCTATTCAGCCGCCTCGCCTATTTAGTCTGTGCATGGAATTGCCATTGCTAGTCCCATGCCCAGAACTATTTCACTGTTGCCTAGGGCCTGTAATAACAGAAAATAATAATCATAATGTTAGAAACCAGAATTTTAAACGCAAATGGATTTTCAGAGATGCTTTGGTCAGTTTTTTACTTTCTCTGTGCGTGCAGCTCCTGCAGTGTCAGCACCAATTCTAAATTTGCCCTGGTTGGTAGAAGACAAAACTTTGTATGTGAAAAAAGGAGTTTTCCCCATAACACTCCATTTTGTATAAGTGAAATGTAAAAGACTGTAAAAAACATTGGAGGGGGGGAAAAAATGAAAGAACTTAGTCATCAGGATATGAAAAAACTGCTTTTTCTAGACATCCTGGTTGACTTCCAAGCTGCATCTGACAGCTAGAGAAGCACAGTCCATCATGGCTGTTTTTCCATTTCCAATCCTTTCCCTGAAGCCCTTCACTCTGTAAAACATTCCCTCTCAGTGTCCCACACACTTCATCCTACTCATGACTGGCTTAAGTGATGCATCTGAACGATCTGAGCTGTGTAAAACACAGCATTGTACAAGCCTGACACCAGTGACAGATAGAGGGACTCAACGCTTTTTTTTCCTGCAGATGTGGTGATTTGGGAAATGCATAGATGCTGAATATGTGCCACTAGGTCCATTAGTCTTTACAAAGAGTACTGAGTATGCTTGCATGTGCACATGGTCATATAGAAACATGCACAAACGGAAAAAAGATCGGGAAAAATTGTAGTTTTCCTTTCCATTAACCTGATCTTTCAGCTATACCTTAACAACCAGAGAGGAGTGGATACCCTACAGCTTGGAGTGAGGGGATTTATTTTCTTTTTTTAAAAAATTGACATATCTTTTATTTATTCATCCTGTATGTTCTAGCTTTAGCAATAGCCTTTATCACGTCAAACTTTATTGAAGACCGCCCACTTATCTTAAGAATTGCTATACTCCATCAAGTCACAACCTGCTCAGTCTAATATCTTGCTTTTAAGACTTGCCAAGATGTTTCAAAGGAAATTAATGAAAATCCCAGTGGTAATCAAATTATGGAATAATCGGTTTCTAAGATGCCACCTTCTTTTCAGCTGTTGGCTTATGTTCTTATTATTCCTGCTTTCCATTTTCAGTATTTATGTCAATAATCAAGGTCAGCTCCTCACTCATTATCTAACAGAACATTGCTCACCAATTTCAGGTGAGATGCATAATTTCAAATGAAGATGTTTTCCTCTTCTTATTGTGCCCATCATTCCAGTGGTATCAAAGCATTTGCTTTTGAAACAGGAGGATTTTTCGGTTGGTTGGGTTTGGACACTGCTCGTTTACCAAAGGACTTCACAGATCTTGCTGCTGGGCTCATTTATTAATTATCAAAGTTCATGTTAAATGCACCATAATTCCTGTAAGTGGTTCATGTACCCTTCCCAAGAGTTGCTATGCATGGCAGCCAGTGAGCAGTGTAACCCTGCTCACATCCAAGAACTCCCCTCACTGTTCACCTCTCTCTGCATGATGCCCAGCGATGATATTCTACAGCATGGATTGCACCTGTTTTTCTTTCAGCCTGTCTAAACCTAGTCATTGTTCCCTTCTCTTATGTTTTGTCTTGTTCCATTTCTAATCATTGACATCACTTTCTTCTTGTTCTGTGATTGCATAGTTTCTTTAACAGCCTCTTTTGAGGGATTTTGTAAGAGACTTTGTGAAAGCTTTGGTGATCTTCTCCTGAGTGGAGGGTATGACATCATGTTAGAGTTCAACCATTGCCTTTTCCCTGTCTCCCTACAAAATCTGTCAAGGTGAGAAGAGTGGAGGGGACTGAACAACCATTGTATGCATGCTGGCTGGCGTAGACCTCTCCATCTGATGGTGCTTTCCATGGAAATTGTGGCTGCATTACTTTTGGCTGAATTTTGAGGGCTATTTTTAGAGGGTTTAAAAACCTCAAGGGACTTACTTTTGTTCATGTAAATGGTCTTGACTTAAAGTTTTTAAAGAAATAAAAATATGCCCCCTCTGCTTAACATCAGTTAGCTTTCACTGAGTATAAAGAAGTGGGATGGCTGGAGCAGAAGCCAGGATCCCTGGTTTGTTGGGATGGCTTCTCTGAACCAAGACAGGATCAAACAGGCTGAGATGAGATGAGTGGGGGATTGTCAGACAATGATGATGTTTTAGGGCAGTGAATACAAATCCTTTAGATCTTCCATAATACTTCCCTCCACATTAGAGAAGAGGTCAGGGGAAGAGATGTAGGTTTGGGGGAGGGGTTGGATAAAGGACCGAAGAAAGGAGCTATGGAGTATTTCCACGCACACAAATGCTGTAAGCACACAGAGTGACTATAATCTGTCAATACTCTGTAGTACAGAACATAGACTACTGAGCTGCTACTCAGTAACCCTGGGTGGAGAGATTGTCCAGAGTTTTAAATCTTCTCTATTCAGGTGTACTGGGCTGTGTGGGCACATGAACAGAGAGAGAAGTACCAGTACAGGCTGGGGGCTGACCCACAAGAGAGCAGCTCTGCAGAGAAGGATCTGGAAGTTTTGGTGGATGACAAGCTGACCATGAGGTGGCAGCGCCCTTGCAGCCAGGAGGGGCAATGGTATCCTGGGGTGGATTGGAAAGGGCATGGCCAGCAGACTGAGGGGGGTGATCCTGCCCCTCTGCTCAGCCCTAGTGAGGCCACATCTGGAGAGCTGTGTCCAGTTCTGGGCTCCTCAGTACAAGAAAAACAAGGAGCTACTGGAGAGGAGCAGCAGAGGGGCACAAGGATGATGAAGGGTCTGGAGCATCTGTTACAAGAAGAGACTGGGGGAGCCGGGCCTGAGAAGAGAAGACTGAGAGGGGATCTCATCAACACCTACAAATAACCCAAAGGCAGGTGCCAAGAGGATGGTGCCTTCTCACCATCTCTTTTCAGCGGTGCCCAGTGACAGGACAAGGGGCAATAACCATAAACGAAAACACAAGAAGCTCAACCTCAACATGAGAAAGAACTTCTTTAAGCTGAGGTTGGCAGAGCACTGGCACAGGCTGCCCAGGGAGGTTGTGGAGTCTCTTTCCTGGGAGACATTCAGAACCCACATGAACATGTTCCTCTGTAACCTGATCTAAGTGACCCTGCCTCAGTCGGGGACTTGGACTGGATGATCTCCAGAGGTCCCTTCCAACCCTTAAAATTCTGTGATATTGTGAAAGACATAATTGTGGAGAAAACTAAGCCTTGTTGGCTTTTTGCAAGTGAGCAACCTGTACATTGAAATAACAGGCATCTGAGATCATGTCAAACTTTGATTTGATTCTTTAAAGGGTAAATTTGCCTCTGTTTGGATGAGAATAAATCGATTCTAGTAGTTGCCTAAGTTTTTTTTTTTCCTTTTTTAATTTGGGCCTTCCCAAAAATTTAATTAAGAAATTAATTTAAATGGCCTTAGAATTTGAAATATTGTGGTATATACAGTCTCCAAAACCAGGCACATCTTCTCCAAACCATCCGCTCCTTATCTTATTATGTGGGAATTCACCCACACTTGAAGGTATTTTTTTGTGGAGATCCAGGGACTTCCACCTACTGCTCTAGCTTCTGGCAGCAGGAGTCTCTGGTCACAGGTGCTGCTCTATTTTTTTCAATATACTCAAGTGCTGGCATGTAGGAACTGATGCTGCCTTAGGGGGCTTGGGAAGCTTTTGTGGAATTAAAACCAACCATCCTTTTGTCACTGGTGAGAAGGCAGTATGATGTAATTTTCTAGCTAGACAAAGTGGGATTGCTTGATTGTTTTCCAAAAGGTACATATCTGAGTACAATATTAATGAGACTGTCAAGAAATGCTAATGCCATTTTTCTCCAAGTTAACAAGTGTGGGTGGAGAGAAAAACATTAGAAAAAAATTAGATCAATGTAACCGAGAAATTCAACTGTCATTTTACTTCTTTAGGTGGCCTTTCTGTAGCAAATCTCAGACATATTAGCAATGAAATAATTTTTCATCTGTCCTTTGAACAGCAGATTTCTGTCCCCATCACTATCAATCTGGTACTTTTCATGAATCATAAAATCTTTTGTTTGCTTGTTTGTTTGTTTGTAATTATACCAGAAAAAGAAATGGTCATTTCAGGAATAACCACTCTGATTTTGCCTCAGAAAATGGATAGGCATCTCCTATAATAAATCTTAGCTGATATTGCGTTACCAAAACAGATACAGCAAGTCCAATGTGTTCTCCTTTCCATCTAAACAGCATTTTTCTGTTGTGGTACTTCCTGACTGCACCAGTTGGCTCACTGAGAGAGCAGAACAATTCAGTGTAGCTCAGAACCAAACTTTCTTCTATCAATAAGCACTCGAAGGGTTTGCCAGATAGATAAACATCAGACTGTACTTTTTCCTGATGGCGTCAGCACATATGCCAGTCCAACTAACAGCAAACTTCAGGATTAAGGTAGGAAAAAAATTGAATGTAAATAGATGACGGTTTCAAACAAAATGATACAACCCTTTCGTTTCGTGGGTTGTTTTTTTTTTTGCCTCTTGACAGCTGACAATTTGTTGCAACCTGCACTAATTTATTCCTCTTTCAGATTTCCTATTTCCCTCCTTCTCTCTCCCTTTCTATCCAGCAAATGATGCTATCCACCAAATTTCCAGCATTACGGCAGTAACACAGACCTCACCTCTATCGATGGCAGTAATGCAGACCTGAGAAATACTGGTGTGAGGAGTGCAGGAGGTCACTATGAGAATATAGCTATACCAGCAACTTAAGCACACCTAGGTTTAGATACATACACTGTTGGTACTGACTGGAACAGCACTCCCTGGCTCATGGCAACTTCTGACCAAGTCCAGGATCTGTCTGGGAGAATGGTCTAAAGTGTGCATGAAAGCATGTAACAGTGTAGGTAAGCACTGAGCACTTTTGCAGGGCAGTGCCATTTCCTTGGGTTCAGGGAGCCACCAGCCACAGACAAGGCCAGTGCGCACCCAAGCAAATCATGGGTGCTAGGGACTGATAGGCAGAAAAATGGGGGCTGAAGGCAGATAAAAGATATGTCAATATTACTTTATCTTTAGAGATAGTAAATGCTGTAAGGTACATAAGATGATGAAAAGATAAAACTAATAAAATAATTAATTTATAGAAAATTAGCCTCAAACACGTGGATGAGGGCAATTAAAAGGCTTTAGCTGTCAGATTGTAGTGAGGTTCTGGCATGCTCTTCTAAAGAGTGCAAACTGCTTTAAAATGGAGCTGATTCTGTTTGAGAAGGTGATTTTCTAATGCGACTGAGAACAAAGGAGCTGCTGCATTACCTGGGTCTGCAGGTCCAGGAATGGCTCCATCTAAATGCAAGGATATGCGCAGTGGTGTACCTGAGCAAGACCATCTGAAGTCCCTTTGCCAAAGAAGCTGGCAGCCAACTGCTTTTCAGAGACATCCTTTTCTTACAGGCCAGTTTCAGCTGGCTCAGGAGATCAGCAAACAACATCCATCTAAATCACCTCTAATGGACTTAAACTATCATGCTTTATTCCCTACATCTACATATAAGATCAATAAATCTGTGCTTAAGTCCAAATTTTAAAAATGGTAATTTTTTAATACATGATTTGCTTTGATTTTATTTGATTGGTTCTTAGCTAAAGACCATGGACTGCCTTGCTCTATTGGTATGCAGATGCTATTCCCATGTGTACAACCATGACCAGCTTTAAGCCAGACAGCTTCATTAAGCCACTCCTTAGTAACTCTAATCCTGGTGTTATATATTCCCTCTGGGACCAGCAGGCAGAACCTGTTCTTCTCCCAGAAGACTAGTATTTTCTCTCAACTGTTTTCATTTCCATTTTTTAAAGCCCACATGGGGAAAGGTGAGATTAATGTGGCCTAACTCTGTGGCACTCAACCATTTAGCTTTGCTAAAGCTAATGGGAATTGCTTGGGGCTGCAAATGCAGCAGTGCATGAGCAAACCTGATTGAGGGCTGAAAAACAAGTATCCCATGTCTTCTGCATTCACCTGATCACAGTAGTTCTGTCTGGTCTTGAGGCCTTACCTTAAGGTCAGAATTGCACCCAACAAAATTATAGAAGTGAATTTTTTAAGTATCTAAAATCTGCATTAGTATAATTCTGCCATTAATGTCACTGATACTTTTCCCACCTGGATTAGGCACCTGGATTACCTCTGCTGTGCCATACTGCAAGTTTGTGTGTGTGAGGCAGATATAGGACCAGGAAAAAGCATTCTAGAACATCTAATAACCAAAAACAGAGGACCAAGAGACTTTGGTGTAACCGAAGTGTGCACCAATATTCCAACTCAGGTGCTCAGGATACAGGATTCCCTTTCACAACTTGCTGCTGGATCACCCACTGTCTGGATCCTCAGCAGCCACTTTGCCTTAGCAAAATCTCCATTACTCCTCCAGAAATAAATCATGCCACACAAACAGTAATGTTTTTTAATGACTTGGAAATTTTCATGTGCTAACAAAAAGACCTGGTAATTTGTTATTGACAGTCTCTGGAGTGAAAGAGAGCTGTGCTTTGCAGTCTCTAATAGACTGCAAACCAATTAAGAAAATTCAACTTCAGCAATGCAATTTGTTAATTTCTTTTCAGATGATTGTCTTGAAAACATCCAAATGAGACCTCACTTGACCTAGATTTAGGTAAACAAAGAGACAATTACTTCAAAAATACAGTGTCACTAATCTTGGGAGCATGGCAGTATTTTTGACAAAGTTGTCAACAACTGGAGAACTCTTTCCAAAAAGTCAAGCCTGAGTGTGTGCTGTGAACAACAGTGCTGCAGTAAAAACCTGGGGCATCCTCTTGAAGGTGTAGTGAATAGAGTAAATTCACACTGTATTAAAGCCCCAAATTAGACTTTGCGTTGTCTACAAAAATGACTGTGAGTATAGGTGTTGCAGGGGAAACATGGAAAAGAGGAAGTGCTGCATAAACAGGCAGCAGGAGCATGGATGCCTCAGCATCATCTTTCCAGGCTGATCCAAAATTCATCCCTTGGGTGTACTGCTGTCTTCCAACATCTCCCATCCAGCTGCAGGAAGGATGTGAACAGGTCACAGGAAAATACAGCACAGGGACAACCTCCCAGATGACCAGCAAAGTCAGAAAGGCTAGGAAGCAATCGCAGTGTCCTGCAGATTTTTTCCTTCAAAACATAGTAAAATGAATATTAGTCCACATGAGACATATGGCTTGGTATGTGTTTGTTTTCTTAACATATTCCAGATAGCCGTAGTGCTCTGTGAACACGTAGCCTAGGGTTGTCAAGGCAAATTCTGGGGTTTTGGGGTTGAAAACAGGGTAAATTAGTGCCAAATGTGCCTTTCACTTTCTTCATGGCAATGCTACACTGTACCCCCATCTCTGAGCCACTTTCAACCGGCTTATGTTCCTTTGGCACAAGGAGGAGGCCACACTGAGCATACACAGCACTTCTAGACTTTTCTGACAGGATTTGTGCTTTGGAACAACAAAGGAGAGTTATCTTTTTAAATAAATTTACCTTTCAGCAAAGATTCCCGAGAAAGAGGCTTACTAAAAGTGCCTCACTTGCTGCAAATGCTACACAATGTTTAATTTCCTCCAAATTTTCTGCAGTGTGTTTGTCTCTGTAATAAAATTCTCCACAGCAGGTGGATGCTTGATCTTGCTGCTTTTAACCACCAATTTCATTCTGGTTGAAAAAAAGTTTGAGCAGCCTGTCAGAAATCTGGATTTCAGCAAATTTGCATTTCCATGCAAAACCCCACCTTGTTGTTTGACCTGCGCCACGTTCACCGACCATCTGGCCCAAGGAAAGTTGAACTTGCAATAGGAGAGACTAAACCATTTCCTTCAAGCACCAGGATCACATACTCCATTTTACAGACAAGGAAATGGAGCACGAAAAAGAAAAAAATAAGTGATTTGTCCCAATACAAGAAGACAGGTTCAGAAGGAAATTTATTAAACATTATTTTGTTTGGTTTTGATAGGGGAT
This sequence comes from Machaerirhynchus nigripectus, assembly GCA_013397975.1. Lineage (NCBI taxonomy): Eukaryota > Metazoa > Chordata > Aves > Passeriformes > Dicruridae > Machaerirhynchus > Machaerirhynchus nigripectus. Next base: position 1,120,617 of record VZRQ01002381.1, on the reverse strand, counting down.
TGTTTTATCAGCTTGACACTCACATAGTAATGATTTTTATAGTCATGATTTCAGGGAGCTGGAAGATGGAAGGATAGAAGATGGAAGATGGAGGTGAAAGATTTGAGGACTTAATTCCTCCAAAAATACAAAGATCCCCTAACTGCTAAAGGCAGGCCTATGATTCTCTTTACATGCATCTGACTGTGGTTCCTCATAAATCTCCTGATTAAATCTCAGAATTTTTGCAAAGAGATACACAATACTTTCAGGAGGTTTAAATGACCTTTCTGATATCAACTGGAGTAGAGACATGTAATGACAGTATTTTTTTCTCAGAAAATTCTGATTTGCCAGAAGTAAAGCATTATACAGGAAAATCTGTACTCAAAGACCTTATTTTTAAGAGCATTTTATAAAGTTTTGAAATTACCAAATAAAATGTCTCAGAGCTTTTGATGTTCAAAACTCTGTTTCTCCAGCTCAATGCTACTGCATTTAAAAATACAGCCAAATTAAATTCAAAGTCTTTACTCAGGGTGGAAAAAAAATGCTGCCACATCTGACAACCTGTTCTACATAATTTTTGTGTGCATCAATTATACCATGAAGCAAAGAAAAAACCAGAGCCTATACGCAGAATTCAGTACTTCTCTGTGTCTTTGGTAGTCAGTTAAAACAGTGCAAAATGGGTCTGAGCATTATTACGTGTTTATGAGTACCATTGTTCAGCAAAACATCATTACTTAAGTAAAATTATGTTTTAAGGAACAGCTGTAGAAAGAAAATACCATCTGGAAAAAATGAAGCAGACTGATTCTAAGACATGTTTGTGACATTTGTAATGTAGATACAATGCTGTATGCATGCAGAAAACGTGCAGGTAATGGTTTTTCCTTGTGAGGGTATGAGGCATTTCTTCGTGATTTATTGAATTCCTTCTCTGCAAAGGTAAGGAAAAAGAATTATGAGGGTCTAAGTAGGGGAATAAATCTCCCAAAGGTCCTCTCTGCCCCTCAGTGCAGCACAGCCTCAGTGTCCCACCAAGGTGGCTTTTAGAGCTGGAGTGCGTTCAGACACCACTAATCCCCTACTCGTGGCAGTCCCACCCTGCTGGTATATTCATCTGCTTTAGTGGGTGTTTATGTTTCTGTCCTGGAGGTTGCTGACTAAAGTGATGGTCCTGCTCTCCCTTCCTGCCCCATCCTCATCTCACTGACGTGTCTGCAATGAAAAACCTGGCTGCAAGAAGGGCACCTGCGGTGTTCGTGTGTGCATTGAGTGCACAAGTGCATGCTTCCAGAAGATGCAGTTCACCATGGTGTTTTCCCAGCATCTCCACCCAGTACAATAAAAGCTTCAAGAACAGGCAGCCTGGGATGGAGGCTGTGTCCAAAACTGACCAAATCTTGTATTTTCTCTGGCTTCACTTAGGGTAAAGACACAAGGCAGAAGCTCTCTCTCCTTTTCCCCTCTGCAGACCAAACCTGAAGCAGAGAGATGAGAGAAACCCATGTGCTGTGCTTAGCAGAGGCAGTGTGCACCCAAAGATGAGGCAGGACTGGTGGGAATGGGGCATGCTGTGACTTCTACCATTTCTTCTACCCACACATGTTCTCGCCTGCAGCACCTGCCTGACTTCTGCTAGGCTGCAGGAGCTCACAGCATCTCTAAGGCACCATGCTGGCCATCTTGGTGTCTGGCTGCCAGGATAGATGCCTTTGATTGTAGGCACTCTTGGCCAAAAGCATTACCTGACATGTTGAGCATGTTTAGTGTAAAAACTCATTTCTGCCCCTAATCAGCAATGAATTTTGCCAGTACATTCAAGTCAAGGGCTTGTCACCCACTCTAAGGGCTGAACATGGGCTTCATCATGCCTATACATCTGTGAGAATATTTTCAAGTGTTTATACACACACATGCAATACAGCATCATAAAATGAAATGAAAACATTCACGCGTTCTGTGAGAGTAGGCAGACATGGGCATTATCAAATAATCTGGCTGCAGTTATAAATATATAATAATATTTAAATTTACAAATCTGTCTGCTTATATCTAAAAGCCATTATTTACTTTGTACATAAAAGCACTTTACGTCATACACACATAATAAAGAAATGGAAAGTCTGAAATACTCTACAAGCATGGGACCTCATCACCTTCTAAGATTTAAGAAAGAAAAAGTTCACATGGAAAATTTAAACTTGGGCTACCAGGATGGATTAGAAGATCTAAAACATATCAGAAAACTGAACTCTTTTATTTAACAGTACTCTTTGTATACTATGCTGTAATTCAACAGAGTTATACTTATAACAGTACTTTTTCTAGTGTAATTCAGAAGCATTTTGCAATGGCTCTTCTCAGTGCAAACAGATTTTGTCTGGTTTACTCTAAGATTCATGTTTCAGAGATACAACATAGAAATTATATAATTCAAAATGTGATGCAAAATCTACTTCTGTACATCCTGATTAGTACTTTGGACTTCAAGCATCATCAGTTATTTTTGAAGTCAATTATTTAGAATTTTTAGCATTTGCCATAATGCTCATCTCAGCTTCAAGGTGGATTTTATTAAGTTAAAATTTTTAAATGAGCAGCTACTAACAGTACACCCTCATGTAACAGTAATCAGTTTAGTGACACAGTGAGCAAAAGAAAGGTCAGAGAAAAAATTTTTTCTGTATCCGTTGACAATATGGCCTCATGTGGATTTCTTCCTCGTGGTCACCTGAGCTTGTGAAATATACAGGAACATTCCCTGCTTGAAGACTTCACTTCTGTCCGATTTGGTTGCTCTGCATTCATGAGGGCTCACAGATAAAGGACTATATTCCACTCAGTGCTTAAATAAACTAGATTAAAACTGGGATGAATGGGGGTTGGGGGAGGAACCAAACAAACAAATCCTATTTTATAGCTCTAGTTCATCACTGTTTCTGCACATTTTGTCTCCTGTGTTTAATAATTACTTCTTCTCTGCAGGAAGAGGTGGTCTTTTAGTTAAAGTACATGACCAGCAAATCAGGACACTCAGCTTCTGTTTTCAGCTTTGGCACGTTGGTTTTTTGGCTTTGGGGAAGTTACTTCTGTGCTGGTTTTGGCTGGGATAGAGTTAATTTTCTTCATGGTGGCTAGTATTGGGGCTATGTTTTGGATTTGTGCTGTGTTGATAATTCTGGGATGTTTTTGTTATTGCTGAGCAGGGCTTGCACAGCATCCAGGTCTTTTCTGTTTTTCATACTGCCATGCTGCTGTGGAGACTGAGGCATGTCCTTGTAGAACAACATGTTTTCATATGTAACTGGGGAGAGGTTTTTACCTTGAGGTTAATCACAGACACTTATTTTGACATTTTTCATGTAAATAAGCTGATATTCTAACAACCAATTGCAATCACACTGATAATAACCATTTTTTCCCTCATCAATAAATCAGTTTTACAATCTTCTGGGCCTTAGTGCAAAGGTGTGAATAACTGAAGTGCATATTGGAAGCATTATGTACGAAAAGGGTTTGATTTCTATAGGTCACTTTTACCGCAATTTTGCACTCGGGTGTATACATTACAGTGCCCAGTCTCTTTACAGAACTTTCACTCAGCACTGAGAATTAGCACCTAGAAAATGCATTGAAGCTTTGGGCTTTATACTTCTGAAAATTGACCTTAAGCTTACTGCTTGCTTAGAAAGTCCTGTATGTCTCAGCAGCAGTCTTTTGGTATCTCAAATGTTAAGTAAAAGATCCATTGTGTGACATGCTATTAACCAAGGAGATATCACTTCTTTGGACACAATAAGAAATATCAATCTCTTTACTTCCCTTTTGCAAGCTTGCAACGCTCTGTGGTTGCTGGTGGATTGACCTAGTCTTCAACAAAGCATATATACAATTTTGAAATAGATGAGAAGACTAAGACACGAAAAATTGTGGGGACAAATGCAATAAGATGGATTTCAACTTCTAATTGCTTTGTTTAAACTTTCACAGTCCTGCAACTGTCTCTGATACTCAAAAGCATTATGTATTTTCTCCTATTTATTATTTGCAGTGGGCTACTGAAGAAAAAAAATCCAGTGAGGTATGCCTCTGAGTCAAAATGGTCTTTGCCAGGAATAACAGCAGAGCTCTTGCACAAGTGCCTCATTGGTTTATGGAAAACACGTCCCTAAGGAAATGATGGGGTGTAAATAAATTTAAAACAGTTTAGTCTTACAAGTAAAGGAGATGCCAGGTTTTTAAAACAGTGGTGGCTCAGTGATGCCTTAACACTGCGTTTCACGTATCACAAATTTTAGCTGGGTTCTCTAAAATGTTTAGAAGCACCATGGAGTGACACAATTACAGACACATATTTTTAACCTGCAAAGTGCATGTGTGCTCTTTGTCCTCTCTAAGGGGTATTTTTACTAGCAACAGCAGTCCCTCTTAGATATATCTGATAGAGGCACAGAGGAATTGCTCTGCCCCTTGACACTCCAACGCCACTCTGTTTCGCCCAACAAACTGACTTGCTTTGTGTTCATGGGACATACATCACGGGGCCAGTGCAGATCATGCTGAATAAAATCTTCTCTGGGTGACCAGAGAATTCAAACTTCTGGACAAAATCCTACTGCCAACAGAGACTCACATGCAGATAGCTCACACAGGTTTCTGAAGATCCCACACCTGGAATCAGCCTAGTAACCACATCCAGTTCCTCCATGCCAGCTCCATGGATCTCAGCTGCTGATCTAGCTTGTTATGAGTTTTCCCATTTGGAAAGATCCCAGACTTGGATGTCCCCCTGGCAAAGGGTATCAAGATGTCTGAAAAACAGGTGCTAACTCCAACCTAGGAAGTGAGACTTACATATATCCAGGGGTCCTTACACAACTTGAGAATGCCGTCTTTCAGACAACAGATGTTTGAAGACAGATACAAAGGATTCATAAGTCAGAATTTACGACGGAACTATATAAAATACTGCCTAAAATCACATCAAGGTCATGTAAAATATTTGTTTAGGAAAGTAATTTAACAAAAGATAAGCAAAACCAGTGCCCAGAGGTTTAAATGAGAACATTTCCAACAGCACAAAAACACTAAATAGATCACCAACACAAAATCCTTCAAAGCTTTTATGTGCAGTGGCAAATAAATGTCCTCTGTGGCAAACCCCAGCCAGGTCAGAGACAGCAAGAGAGACTGCACCTTTGTTACGTTTCAGATCACTGGAAAAACGTGTCATACAGCATCACTTAAATGAGCTACCTCAGGCCAAAACAATTCTGTGATATCCAAACCTCACATGCTACCGCTGCAGCAACTCCTCTCATGTATTCTGGTGAAGCAATAATCCTGTCTTGTGTTATAAAATACAGGCAGGAGGCAGTACCTTATTCAGAGGTGATACTCACACACATTTTAAATTCTAAGTCTCAAAATTCATGGCAACTGTATTTCTGTGTCCGTTATTAAGATACCCCTTATTGCTCAAGGCTTCAGTGTAGCAATCTGACAGCAATAGGCCCTGTTTCCACTTAACACATAGGAGCAGGATTACATCCATCCTGAGCTGCCAAAAATTTATGAAGCAAAAATTCTCTAGAGAAAGCCATAACTTTATATAACATTACTGGGTATTTACATTTACAGTGGGACATGGGACTTCTCCATTAGCAGATATGTGTGAGAAAATATGTGAACCCAGCTATCCTCCTTGTGCCTGTACATCTGGGAAAGCTACTGCATATCAGAGATTTCATCTGAAGGCTGCAATAACTGTTTTTACTGGCTCTGGTCTTCCTATAAGCCAGTATCAGCACTGAAAATTTTATATTTTTATAATGTATTTCCCCATTTTGGAGATGGAATGGGGTTAATGCCCATCACCACCACCAGGAATAAACTCAGTTACAGACATGTGAGTATCAGGAGTAAGCAGTCATTCAGAGATTCACTCAGATCACTTATGTCTCATTTTTGACACCCAAAGATGTTCAGCACAAAGAATTCCCCAGGATAGTCTGTGGAGCTCTAAAAATTAGGCCCCTTTAGAAAAGCCACATATTTTTACAAGCAAATTTGAGCAGGACAGCTTCATACTGAATTTTTTGATTGTGACCATGGACAAGTTTCCCCCTGCTTTTGCTTCATGGGATGCAGAGCAGAGAGACAGCATGCTCCCACCATCCCCCAGGAGGAACAATGCAGGTTGTCCAACATCACCTTCGGCCCAGGCAGGACAAGGAGGAGGGCTGGAAAAGCTCTGCCAGACCTGACAAGGTGGGGCTTCTTACAAGTGAGTTTCTGAGATATTAGGAAAGATTTTTCTGCCGGAATAGACACTGGTGTCTTGAGTGTTGCTGAATAAAAATAAAAAATCTAAGTATTTGGGAATCCTGTCATTTGTCCATAGACAAATGATAAGTGTTTTTCTTTTCTCATTAGGATACTTTAGTTCACACAGACTGTGTTAATGAACATGCCCAGAAACCTGTGGAGGAATCCAGGCATCAGAGAGCGGCAGAGGAGTCCAGCTGTGCCAGTGCTGCTCTCCAGAACAGCACTCCAAGCCTGGGCATTGCAACAAAATTATATCTGCTCAACTAAACCAGCCAAGATGAAAGGAGAATCCTCCCAGGTCTGTGAGGGTCCTTGTAATCCAGTTGTATCTTCTCTGTCCAGCCTCATATTCAAGACTAAGAAGGACAATCACATTCTGGGATAAATATTTCACTAGCACAAATGCAGTTCCCTAGAGAGTAAATGTTCTGCCCATTCTCTCTTATTTACTGGTCCAGGTAAAGAACTGGCTGCCACTGGCATAAGAAGCACTGCCCTGGCATGCCCCAGGCCCAGAGCCATGCTTCAGGCAGAACTTCCCTGCAGAGCCAGCCCAAAGCTGTGGGCAGCCCCAAGCATCCATCCCACACAGCACTTTAGGGCAGGCTGGCTGCTACAGACATATCTCCAGCACACTAGCTAACATTTCTGAGGTTTTCACAGCTCCTAGTGCACCTGAAAAGCCCTCCTGGTTCATCCAGCACTGTTGGACGGGGCTGAGAGGGCAGGGGCTGCCTGCCGTGCCTCTGGCAAGGCAGCAGCAGCAGAGCAGGGCAGTGTGGGTCAGCAGGCTCTCAGATGCACTGCGCTGCTGGATTTCCTGTTACTCCATCTCTCAGGTCTAGTGAAAAAGATGCACAGCCTAGTGGGAGATAAATCCACCACACACACACAGAGGAATGAGCCTAATGCTAGGTTACCAGCAGGAGCCTGCTTCACTCCCCCGACAGCTTGAGCACTAACCGATCCCACAAAAGCTGCCAGGGGTCTCCTGTTACAGCTGAATAGGTGACACACCACAACAGCAAGCCATCCATCCTTTCCAATGTTCTCAGGTCTTCAAACAGACTTGAGCTGGACTCAAGTTTGAAGGTAAGAAGAAGACTTTTAGTCAATTGAAGTAGCTATAGGCCAAATACAGTAACTGGTGCAGCATTATCCAGACATTAGGACAAGAAAATTGCCAGAAAATGTCTGATTCCAAACTCCAGACCCAGAAGCCTGAGATAGCAGGTGATCCCTAAAATTGTAAAGGATACTTAATTCAACACCACTATAGTTAGTATGCCTGAACTGTAGTTTGAACCTTCATTTAAAATTTAACTAGAATAGTTAACTAGAATAGTTAATATTAATAGTTAATATTCCAATCCTCAGTGGATTTCCAGTGACTAAATTGTACAATGAAATTGAATGAAAAGTGTTAAAGAGGTAGAACTCAAGGCAGTATCTGTTCCTCCTCATTTGTTTTTGTGTGTTCCTCAGATTTAACTGTAACAACTTTATATAAAACACCCGTGCATGTTCAGTAATGCTTCTGGAGCAAAAAAAGATGATGATAGGAGATCTCACTACAGCTTCTGCTATTAAGTCTTTGGGAGAGGTGAGAAGAGATTGCTCATTAAATAAGTGTTATAGAGCATTCACCACTGACAGACTTGTTCAGAAGTAGAAAGTCAAAGGTCAGCTGTTCCCACTAGAAAAGTATCCATCGCAGCCAAGCAGTTATTATTGCCTACTGTCACAGCACCCTTCGCAGAAACCAGGGAGAAGTCTCAGAGAAGCTACAGAAATAAAAATAACAGTGGTTAATCAGTACAGCAGTACATCAACAAGTCCAGATGACAAGGCAGAGCAGTCCTGTGCACAGAGAGGAAAGTATCTGGAAGCTGCTTTTACTGTATCCTTGAGCCATTCACTAATGAACATACATATGTAGACTCACTGAAAAAACAGGCTTTGGGTCTGTGTCAGCTGATGAAACAGTTAATAGAAAAATTAGAGTAATTTTAATTGCATCTTGAAGGTAACAAAAAAAAAAATCACTTTTCCGACATTTTTTTCTGTACTTAGAGTATCTAATGTGCTCTACAACAGAGCACACTGTAAATATTACTGAAAAGCAGAATCTGACTCATAAATTATTGGCATTCTGTGCCAGACAAGCTTGTACTAATATTTAAAGAAGCAGATCACCTGGGAGAAATGTGTTCTACAAGTTGCAGGAGAAACTAAAGAGACAATTAATGGGCATTGGCTGTGCAGCACATATTGTTCCCATGTTGTTCAGGCCAAAGTTGACTGCCTGCCAATAGATACAGAAGTAATTGTCAGCAAGATTTACAGTTACTTTTTCAATTGCACAGAAAAGTAGAAAGGTTGAAAGAGTTACGTGATTTGTTGAAGGTCTATGCTAACAACTGATCGACCATAGCATCCTGCACCGGTGAATGGTAAAGAACACAGAACACAGCCTTCACATTTTTCGTGATTCTGGAAGTTGTTCTTCATGGCAGAAAGCTGAATTGCCTTCTGATCATCAGCAACTGTTTCTTTTATTTTACACATCCATTCATAAAGCCATCCTTTCTGTTGCCAAACTAGGCACCAGGAAAGTTCTAATTCTACCAGTGAAGGAAAAAAAGTATTTTTTAGCAAGATGCACTTTAATATAATGAAATTATTGGCATGGTCTTTCAGCTTGTGGCAGAACTGCTAGCACCTCCTGAGTTGGCCACTCTTGTATGTGAATGTGGATGGGGTTATTTAATTAGGCATGTTTGACTACAGTGTGATGATATGTATCTCCACTCTGCAAAAATATAAAATGGGAAAGTAAACACCCTCTGAATCTCCAGGCAGTTGGCAAAAATAATCACATAATGGCAGAAGGTTAAAAGCATCTTTGCAGTCTTTAGGAAACCCTGTTGCCTATGATATTACATGGGTGTGACCGCATTTATCATTCAAATACAGAAAATAGAAGATACAAATGACTCTGAAGGAACAAAAATCCAGAAATCCTGTGACTTTCTTCCAGGCTGCAAAAGGGATAAACAACAATTCAGGATCAATATGGAGACCCAGGCTGTCAGTCTCCAGATGTGTCTAGAAGGTACTGGATTGCAGAAGGATTCCTAAGGTATTCTCTTGGGTGGCTTTCTGTAATATCTCCAGAACCTTGAGTAAATTCCCTCCTGCGTTAGTGTATGGAAGGCAATGAGATGCATCATCCCATCAAGGTCAAGGACATCCATTACTGGACTACCTTTTGCAAAAATATCCTTACCTCTTTACTGGTTCCTTCACAGCTCCTCCTGGACAGTCCCACAGCCTTCTCTTGGCAAATCCTCCCACTGGGGCTCACAGGAGGGCAGTGCTTCTTCCTTCTTTATTCCCAGCTAACACAGGATGAAACAAATTCTGGCTGGTTTGTAGCTGCACCCCTCTGGCTTGTGCTTCCTTTGTGCTCTGACAGCCAAACTATGACACAAGTTGCTCTTTCAGCCTTCTCTGAACAGGATCTCCAGCTCCTGAAGGAGAGTGCAGTTTGTAAACATAATTCTGAAACAGTCTGCTGCTATCCACATGTTTGTGAAAACATTTCATAAGCCATTTCAGCTGGAAGTAGGCTTAACTCTGTCCTCTAGCAGAGGTGAGGTTTTTGTTCATGGCCAGTGTAAGCAGAGCTTAACTTCAGCAGAAGTTAGTTGGGCTAATTTAGAGGCAACTCTAAATTTGTAGGATGAATCCATTGGGATTTGTATTCCCACCAGCATTTAATACTGTGGTAAATATTACTCATTAGAGTAATTGCCGTGTGTTTGTCACAGACATACTGCAGGCCAGACTCATTAGGCTGCAGTTCCTCAGCAGTGCCAGCCTCAGAAATGATGGCAAATTTTATAAGTCACATTAAGGGCACTAAGTGATGATGATGCTTAATAAACATGAGAAAGGATTTGAAGATATTTGACAACATTTTTCAGTCTTCCACCCCCAAGGAAAGGAAATGTGAAAATTCTAATTTAACCTCACACATTATTTTTACTAGTCATGGGGCTAAGGGATCCCAGGGCTGATCCTGGACTCTGAGAGGCTTTTCATCATCTTTGCATTTTCTGGTGCATTTCATTAAAATGAATAACAGAAGAAAGAGTACTTCAAGCTTCAGGTACAAAAATCAGTAGAACATAAAACTCCTGTATGTTTAGGTTAGAAAAGGCTAGTCTGGACTTGAGACAAGCCTGACCAGTTCTTCCTCCAGAAATACCATTGTCATGAAGGGCAAGGGAAAAAAAGTCAGAGGTAGAAAATACATTTCTTCTCCACTGCAGAGAAATCTTTCCCCCTAGCAATGCAAACATCAATTCTTAGTTCAACTCATCAGCACTGATGGTCCATGACTCCACTGCATCCACCTTCCAGAATCTTCCAAGAAGGGTAGCTACTAAGTTCCCTCTTTAAGGAGGGATTTCTAAAGATGGGCTTCTTGGAAACCATGAAATGTGTGACTTCTCAGTCAGTTATCTGCATGCTAAATCTGTACACCTTGGCATACATTAGCACACATTACCCCTACTCAGTAATACTTCCTCACCGTTCTACTTCCATTTTCCCCACCACACAGTGACTACAGAGACTGACAATAGATAACAAGACAATGTTAGCCTGAGACCTTCAGGCTAGCATTAACTCAAAGGTAGGTAACAGACTCTCTGGCAAGGAAGACACGGTCTCACAGCAGGGACCCACTATGGCCAGATGCTGGGGAAATAATTTTCCCAGAATAACTGTCTTCTCTTTTACATGGAAAGAAAAAGAAAAAAAGAAACAACTAAGAATGTTAAGAGGTTTAGAAAACATGACCTATGAGGAAAAAGCTGAAGGAACTGGGTCTGTTTAGTCTAGAAAAGAGGAGACTGAAGGGGCACATAACAGTTTTCCAGCATGAAAAAGGCTGTTGGAGACAGATATGATGAACTGTTCTCCGTGGCCATGGAGAAAAGGATGAAAAATTAATTTACAGTAAAGAAGATTTCAGAGCAAAGCAGGAAAGGAGGGAAAGAGTTTTCAGTCTAGGAGGTCAGAGTGAGCAGTGGACTAAAGCTCAAATCTATTGGGGAAGACAGTGCAGCTCATTAAGGACAAATCAGTCATATCATGGAATCCTGCTGTAATACGGGTGGTGGGACATTTTGTGACCCCTTCCAGTCCTACAGCTTTGTGACTGAGCTTTGATACAGATCAGCCGCACTTTGAATCCAATGGGTTTCTCTGTCAAATCAAAACTTCAGAATCAAAATAGAAGGTTGCAAATCAGATCACAATCAGATTAGCCAGTTAGAACTAAATTTTTGTTCCTAGCCCTGAATAACTAACAAATAATCACTAAAAGAAGCAGGAATTGGACATGCTGAATCTTCATGCTTTACTTTCAGAAGATAGACCACTTGCTGTGTGACAACATAAAGAGAAGTCTCCTGGGTGTGCCTGAGTGATAAAATACAATTCTTTGGCAGCAGCAGACCCAACAAGACTGTAAGGCTGGTTACAATGTTGTAAATCCAAGGTAGCACAGAAGAAATCAGTAGATTTATAACAGCATAATTGTGATCAGCAGAGAAGCCATTGTATTTTTGCTTGGGAAACGGCAGTTAAGCATTCAGCAAAGGTTCTGTTTTCTCCCCTCAAGCTTTTCACATGATTCTCTGACAGATTGCTGTTTTTTTCCATGCTCGGGCTTCACTTTTTTTTTACTCAGAGATTTCAGTCAACTTTTAGGATGTCAGGGTAAACCATACATCTGGTTGCTCAAGTGTTTTCAGATTTCATTGCGATATTCTCCCTCAAGCCCACTTCCACATGTGATGGCTTCTCAAAAACCCTAGCAAGTGCCAGCATACCATAAGCAACCCTGGAGTGCCTATAAGAGAGGCAAACATGATGACCACTAGCTCATCTGTATTATTCTACACATGTTCTTAAGTTACGGCTGCCTCCAAGTCTGTTTTAATCTCTTTGCTGAAGTATTCCTTTAGAGCATGTCCAATTGTCTGTTGTTTGAACATTGCATGGGTCCCCTCTTTGAAAAGACCCTTTCCAAGTCGTCTGTAGAGTAGTGTAGTGGCAACAAAGTGTCGCCATTCCCTTGAACGCACCTGCAACATGGAAAATGCAGAAGACAGAAGCACTTGGGGACATGTTTTAATGGTGAACATGGCAGTGCTGGATTAATGGTTGGATTCAAAGACCTTAGAGGTCTTTTCCAACCTAAGTGGTTCTATGATTTCAAACAAAAAGGATTTTGATTTCTTGACTTCTAACATGGCTCTATGCTCTCCTTTTCTCCAAAGGAAGAGTCAATGGGCTTAGGACAAGACTTGTGAAAAGGCTGTTGGTAACAGGAGTCTAGTGCCCAAGGAAATCTGCAGTTGGATGAACCCTGTTAGCCTTTGACAACAGTTACCTCAAGTTGTGCTGTTGTCAGATCCAAGTAAGTGTGGGTTTGTTCCATCTTGCCTTTCCCTTTGTCCTACTCACAGAGCTTGACTGAATGACTTACTTGTTTTACAGACAAGAAGACATTTTTTTGGCCATCTGTGATTTTCCTGCTCCTCACCAAAATGAATAACCAAGACCTTCTTTCAGTGTAACTCTGACAAGTTATGAACAATTTCCAAGTCCTTCTTGCATCAACAGCATGGAGGTTTCTACATAGATAAACCTAAGCAGGCAGAACCTGCTTGTCACCAGCACAGCTGGGGTAGGTTGCCAACACACTCAAATGCTGCTTACCCTGAAGTCATAAAACCTTAGGGAAGCAGAATCTGCAGCATCTCACTGGCCCTAGTTCAGATACAAGTATTTCCAACCAGGACACAAAACTATGCAGGACCTAGAAACTCAGACAAGGGTCTTGAAAATTCAAAACTATCTCAGAGATAAAGAACTGCATTGATTTTTTGAGGATCTTTCTCCTTTTTTAGGATAAAAATATTGTGCTACAACTTTGTGCACATGACCAGTGTAAATTGAATACACAGCCTTCAAAATATGCAAAACGTGGGATTTCCATCTGTATTTAGTGCTCAGTTTATCATGTTCTCACTGAAGTCATGAGAAATATCCATTTCAACAAGGCAGAAGTAACAGCAGTTAGAATAAGAGTTCTGAAAAACAACATAGAATGGTAGCTTGATTGCTTGGAAAGAAATTCCCTTACTTGCTCAATAAGGATTCAATATCTGCCATTTTTTCCCCTCCCAGCCCTGTCTTACTGCTCTTACTCTGCCCTTCTTTTACTTTCGTGGCCCCTTGCCAGTCCCCCTTTTCCTGTTGCACTTAGCCACAGTAGAGTCCCAAATTCCCCTTATGATCCCTTGAGGAACTCAAATACCAGGATAAACAAGGAAAGCATAACTTGCACAATGATGCCAATAGCGGTTTTCAACATGTCAGTAAGAATGTTGAAACTGTGTTTGGGAGAAGACTTGGTAATGTATTAACTCTACTGGTGGGCCATGCATTAGGTTTTTATTCATACTTTCATTTTACATTTATTATTTTAATCGCACTAGATCAGAGAGATTTAATCTTCTTTTAGTTTCAAAGGAGACATTCAGCAATTAAAAATATTGCTATTTTTTCATATACATAAATACTACTAACACTTAGCTCTTTAATCATGAAGAAACGTATTTCATGCATCACCACTGATCCGTCACATAATGGTAGCTGTGGGGAAAAAGAAAGACATGATAAATTTTGTGTGTTCTGCATACACACTGGTGAACAGTAGGGTTGAGAGTTAGCTGATTTCTTTTCAGATTCATTATATTCAGGTCCAATTAATTTGCAAGGTGCATGGCTTTTGCAAAGAGACAGAGCTCTGTAGAGCTGTTTTAAAAATAATCTGTTTGCAAAGGATTGAGGTAATGTGTGGACCAGCACATGACATTTCACACTCATACAGGAAAGAGTAAAAACATGGCATTTTCAGTCATAGATGCTAGGATCATTCCCAGATGATGTCAGACAATATCTGCACAGTGATACCAAACAAAAAACTGATCACTTTTCCTTATGTTGAAAAAACAATAAGGTGTGCACTGAATTAATATCAAATTAATCTCAAATTTCTCCATGTGTTTGTGCAGTCAGATAAATACCCTGTTTGGACACATGAAAGCATATACTGGGAAATGATTGGCAAGAAGGAATTTCTTCTGATTATGAAGCTTCACATTAAAAAATCACATTCATCTCTGTGGATGTGTTAATGAAAAAATCAGCATGCTCCAAGGAAATGACAATTTGAATGGACATTCAATGTGGTCTATTCTGGAAGGACCAAGAGGAAAAAAAGAATTTTAAGCTACTTAAGAAATTTCAAGTGTTTTCATCAGGAAAACACCCTTGTGCCTCTCAGCCTTGCTCATGTAGCAAACCTGGTGCCACTCAGACAATTTTTAAACAAGCAATAAATGTATTGAACAACTGAACTTTGTAAGGAGCATAAACTTAGGAGTTTTACTCATGTTTGGAAACATTTTATGGCTGGGATTAAAAAATGGAAAAACTATTTTTTATGTTGAAACTTTTCATTTAGCAAAAGGAATACTTGTTTTGGGAAATGTTGAAACATCATTTTTAATGTTCTCTAACAGAGACCCATCAGGTCTTGGTTTTGAACTGATGTTTCTCTTTCTAAAAATTAACTTGTAAGTCTGTGTGGGTGACAAACTGGTGTGGAGGTAAAGACCATCTGACTCACATCCACCAAGAAAAGAATTGTGGTATGAAGATACAGCTAGGGAACCATAAGTTGAGATCTGCCACGTAAAGGAGGAAAACCACTCATTTTGGCCAAAGAGCTCTACAAAGCCCTTCTTTCTGTACACACACACATCCCAAAATCCAGCCTAGATTCCAAAGGCTCCTTAATTTTTTAATAGTCTCAAAAGTGTGTTAAGAATTTTACAAAGAAGACAAATGTCACCTTTAAGGTTTTACAGGCCTTAAGCACACAATCTGTTACACAGAAACGGGCATTTTTATTCTTGTCAGAAGTAGTTCTCACTCATGCTGTACTAAGTATAAAAGTGGCTTCAATAACTTCTTACCTATTGGTGAATACAGGTAAAATTCTTTATCTCTAGGAGTGCAGAAGTTGATATCAATTTATCATAATTGAGTTTTTGACATCTGTCAATTTCTGATATTTTCCCAGCTATTCCATTTCTGAGTCACATATTTTTCACCAAATTGTTCTTCATACACCTTTTTATTATGCATAGAAGCAGGTTAAGAGTGGTCCCAGAGAATGCCTCAAAGCACTTACAAGGTTAGGTCCCAATCCTGTAGTCTCCTTGTACTCCCAGGAGAGCTCTGTGGCATTTCTCATGTCTGCCAAGGTCCTCCAGTGTTCCTCAAACTACAGGATCAACACCTTGGTCAAAGGAGAGGGTCATGAGCTTTTAACGGATCTGCACTAAAATTTTTATCATATTTTTTATGTCTGCAATGTAAGCGTAGTTAAATAACCCATGGCACTGAACGTTTCACTCAGCTATCCAGGGGTGAATATTACCATTTATTTAGGGACTTGTCAAAGTATTATTTTCATTACACTAATAAATACTGCAAAAGTCAAAATAAAAAATGTTATAAGTTCTGGAACATGTCTTATCTAAATCTATATGATCTGGAAATATTTAGCAGGGGAGTTCAGTAATACAAAACAGAAACAGAAAGGGTCCTGGGCAAAGCCTTAGGGAAATGCCAAACTATTAATTACACATTAAGCGAATGGTTTTTATTTTTGTACTGAAACAGCAACTATTCAAAGTCTATGCTACAGTACAACAAAAATTATTCTCTGGTATAGCTTAGTGCAGAAGTCCAAGTTATTTTGATCCCTAGAGTCAAAGTGCTTTAAAAGATGAAATTTTATTGCATTGGGATTTTTTTTAAATTAGGAAATAGAATTCTGAGACAAGTTCTGACCCATTAGCACAGAACTTGGCAAACACTAATTATAAACCAAAGCTATGCTCTGCAAATATTCTTGCAAGCTTAACTGTATACTTTCAATTTATTTTTCTCACCTAAATGATTTTGTCAAATTGAATTTAATATTGGTAAATATCACCAATACTCCCAGCAGTTCTGATGAAGCCAAAAGGACTGTCCCCATGTGTAAAAGGAGAATGTTTGCCCAATCAAGCCCAACAGCTGTTACATGTTGTTGCTTGCATTGCTGGCCATCCCTCTAAACCAATAATAAATAACGAAAATTATCTTTAAAAGGATCCCAAAATACTTCCCTTTCCAAGGGAACATGCCTTCCTAAGGCTTGGCCATAAGCCTTTCACACTCTGTACAAACATGAGTAATTTGCTTTTGTGTGCAAAGCCCCCTTCAATACCCAAGTCCTGCTGTATACACTTGTGTGTGTGTTTACACAAAGGCACAAGCTGCATCATCAAAATGCAGGCACTCCAGGATGAAGAAGAGACTAATCAGAGTGTGGATGCTCCTTTGCTCTGGGGAAAAGGTTATGTTTTGGTCAGGACACGAGGGTAAATCCTCCCCTAGTATGTAAAGCACCATGGGATCTTTAATGTCTAGGCTGAGCAGACATGACATCAGTTTTCTAAGGTTTCCTTAATTCCTCAACTCCCACCTGTGAAAGGTCACAGAGCAGTTCCAGTGTTACTGAATTTGTGCTTTGCTTTGGATTTTTGGGAGGACTGGTTTGGGGTTTACCATGGTTTGCGTGTTTTTTCTTTCATTCAACCAACCTGTTGCCTCCTCAAATTTGCACGGTCCTCAGTACCATGAAGTCACTTTCTGTGAGAGACTTGGATGCAGGGTCAGGGAGAAGATATAATCTGGAATCTGAAACCAAACAGAACACATCATTCCATGAATCTGTGCTCATCTGTGTCTTTTTCAGCCTTCAGTGGCTGAAAGCAACCAGTAGCTGCAAAAGTACAGTAAGTAAGCATGGACAATCTGGACAGTATGAAGAGGAACTGGAGAACCTAATGCTCAAGTTAGCCACAAAAATCAAGTGAAAATAAAGATACAAATCTCCCCTTGAGCAAAAAAATCTTCTCCACTAACTGACCTGCTCTGCAAGAAACCCTGTGTGTTGAACTCACCATCCAGCATTAAAGGGAACTCAGGAAGCCCTGAATTAAACAAGAAAGTGGAAGAGAATAGGGAGAAATTTATAAAAGAAATCCTCAGATTCTTGTTTAGTGGAGACCCTTCTCCTTCTTCTTATGAGGGTTCCCATCCAGTAAAGATGTACCTGTCTCATTGTTGATAGTGATTTCTGCCAGCTGTTACATGTGAAAAACTGCCTTCCCTTAGGTAAGATTAGTAACCTACGTAAGCATATGGGACTCCAAGCACTGTCCACAGCCTGCTCCACAGAAGATGCCTAAGATTTGCAAAGGTGTATGACATTTATATGACTAAAAATTAATAAAGCCTCCTTTTCAAAAGACTGCAATTTTCAGGACAATCCTACGATCCTTTCCCAGTTACATCCTGTAGTTTGTAAAATTACTGCATGTGAAAGAACTGGAAGGCATGAAGTCCTGCTTAGCAGAGAACGCACTGTAATTCATTGACTTGGGCTTGGATGCAAGCTTCAGTGACTCTAATGCCCTCCAAGTCTTCCATCAGAAATGAACACTCCCTCCAAATGCACATTCTTATTTTGGTGTGCGTGAGAGCATTCTTCTTTGTGGTGTCCCAGGGAACCTGAGAGAGGACTTATGTTATCCAGACTCTTAGTCCTTCCCTCCCACAAGGATATTATACACTTGACTCACTAGTTAAGGTCAACATAACCTTGAGGAAGTTATCAGAGTAAAGCCACATGCATACGTCTGTGGCAGGAGGAACAGCACAGCACTCTGCAGAAGCAGGGTTTTGCTTTGAGGAAACTCACAGACCTGAATCAGGTGAGATCTCGTAATGTGCCAGGGCCAGTTAAAACCCAGAGCTGATCTGTGTCTACTGACACAGAGGGCTACCAATGGAAAATGGGGTGGAAGTCATTGCATAATTGTGGAAAGGAGGGACTGTCCACAGTAGTTCACTGTTCCAGTTTAAAAAGTCAAAATAAGCTTGCAAAAAGATGTTTTATATTTTTGGACTCTGTCTTATGTTGATTTTTCTGTCTGCCTCCTCCCCCAAGTTGGTTACATCCTTTGCTTATGACTCTAGAGTCATGAAGTTGTAAAAATACCTTCATTTCACCTATTGACCACTCTTAGATCTCCTAGTCCATAGCTCCTTTAGTGAAGTCCTCAGGCAGCATTTCCCTGTATTCTTATCTGAGTTTGGTAATAAAGCATATCTTAAGCCAACATCCTTTTACAATATATGAATTAGAGCTGGGCAGGATTTTCATAGCAAATGTTTTATTTAGTAGATTAAGCCTTTTGTTCTCTTTCTGAATTATTATGGAGAAACTTTGACTTCAATTCATCTGGTTGTTATTCACAATTGTTCAAGTAACAGTGTCAGTGAACATATTTCAGCTGTTTAGATGTTCTCAAATGATTCACTTAAGTTCTTTCTTTTGCTATTTGTTATATGCTATTTACTCTTCAAGGGCTGTATTTGGTTTTACCCCACCTGGTGACAATATTACCTAGTTCTCACATCACTGCAAAGTTTATGGAGAGGAGCAAAATCGAAGAGATTTCATGATGCCCTCTTTCCCTACTATTGTCTGTTGCCAACACGTATTTCTTACAAAATTTTGGGCAACTATACAATAAGTACCAGTGATGACGCCTATTTTCCATTAATAGCCTTTCAATAAAAGTAATTAGGTATCCCCATATTAAGGGAAACCATTAAAAGATCTGAGAATTCCATCTAATTGAAATGACTGCTTCAGTCAAATATCCAAGGTTCCACCTAAAAGCAACAAGGCAACGGAATATGAGACTTCATTAGTTCTGTATCTCACTGAGCACCTTCTTTTGTTTAAATTAGCATTTCTAAATATTTTTCTACAATATTTACCTGACTTTATTGTGATCTAAGTAGCATACATATCTTCAGATTAACTAGTATAAATACATGGTATGTTTCTCCAAGTATAAATCAGAGACAGAATACATGCCACTAAATCTATTTCAAATTATGTTGATTGTTATACTTCACAAAGTAGTATATTCTGTCCATAATAACTGATCATGCATCTCCTTTTTGGCATTTCAAGAGTTTTCCAGAAACTGTATAAGTTTTATCTAAACCTATATTTGCAGTGCAGCAAAACTAGAGTGTACCAGGTCAGGATTTAGTTCTGCTTTGTATTGTGTGCCTCATGGCTCTGAAAAAATGCTTCTGCAATGGCTTTCTCCACACGTGCAGAAATAAACAAAAGCAACACAAATCTGCTAAGAAGAAAATAGGCTGAAAGAACTACAATGGACCAAATTCTATCCTGTAGTCAACACTGGAGCTGCAAGCACTTTTTTAAAGGGATTAAATTTTAGCATCTAAGTTCTCACATTTGAACACAATGTTTGGTAAAGTTCTTCTAGGAATCAAAGCTTTTGTTTTGAACACTAATGAACTGTGATTCAAGGAACCAGGTAAAAAATACTTCAAAATCTCTTCAGATGTAGCAAATATTTGAACCTGTATCCTCTATCACAAGCTTTCACTTACTGTGTTATGTGATCATGTGTTTTCCTTTCAGTCTGTTAAAGTTACCAGTCATGAGAGCAATTTCTTCAGATTTCTGCTTAAAAATGTAGCTTTAACATTTATTGCATTTGTGCAATTTATCGCTCTTTCTACCCTAATATAGTACGAGCTCTTCAATTTGCTTAAGCAAATATTGGCAGCAAATCAAAGAAAGTACTGTAAGTCCATGGAACACAATTTTAAACTAACTATGGAAAGCATGCCAGGGATAACCATGATGTGAAATGTGTTAGGCACACTAATTTTCCTATGTGGTATATTCTTCCCTGACTGTATGCACACAAAGAGAAAACATAACTTAGGAAATGTTCTATTTACTAGTTCCTTCAATGCCTTCAGAAATATCCTATTAATTTTTTTCCAAGGGTCATTACATCACTAATTAGACAGAGCTGACAACCTGATTAATGACATTTATTAATCTTAGTATCACGTTTCTTCAGTATTTTCATTCGTGATGTTTTTCTCTCAGACCTACATTTTCTAGAGCTGTACTATAGCTTTTTATTAAGCTTTCTGGTCACCAGGAACTCCCACAGGGCACCAGAAAATAGTACCACGAAAGACAATTGGGGTACTGCCTGTGAACTTGTCTGGACCTGCTTATACTCACCAAAGGGTGGCTTGCAACATGCTAGGCACAAGCTGCGTTTAATTCAGCAGCAGTGTGGTCAGGACCTTGTTAAGCTCCCTGAGGAGTTACACTGGATTTATACCAGTGTGATTGTGATTATACCAGTAAGATTTAACTGTGACATCTAGCTGTAAAAATGTCTCTCCTTCCAATTTCCAGTGGCTGTAGAGCTCAATCTTCTCAAACACTTATCTTCTTTTCCATTTAAATTGCACACAGGTACCCCAGAGCATATGAACACATTTAATACTCAAGACTCCAGTGCTGTCCTAAAGGAATTGTAATAAAAAATGGAAAACCCATGACTTCAAAAACAAAATAAAACAAACACCAAAAAAACCCAAACAAAACCCAAAACTGTAATAATCCATGATTCACATTTTTCATCAGCACTATACAGCCTTGCTGCAGCTGCAGTTTTGCAGACATTATAACTTTTTTTTTTGTCTGGAAGCCAGTCACAATTCATAATAATTACAAAATACATGATTTTATAAAATTCCATTTTATATTCATAGGAAAACTTTGCTTTTGCAGCTCAGCTTTCATTGGCTAGTCTTGGTTTTCCCATGATGGACATAGCATGGACATTTGTAAAAATAAATAATAGAACCAAACTTAAAAGTATATTAACAACCTCTCTTCATAATCATACAGGAGCTTTGTGCTTGGCATAGACAACTGCTCACACATTGGTTTCCAACAAAAAGCAAGTAATCTCAGGTTTCCTATTAGAGGAAACTCCCCTCCCACCCCCGCTCTTTGGTTTTTGGATAAATAAAGCCTTTGATGAAGTCAGCAAGCATCAGTCAAGCCTAGGCTCCTCCTCCACTACTCTGTGAAAGTATTCTCCCTCATCAAGGTATCTCTTGGCCTCCACCACCCTCATTCCTTCCCTGTTCCTCCCTCTTCTCTGCCCCTCATGCTTTTGCCAAAGCACCAAATGAAAGACCACTGCCCATCATCTGATCCACACAGAGAAGCTGCAGCTAAAAATACTTGATTAAGGTAATGATCTAACGCCATTCTTTACCTCACTCATGGACTATATTGCATTTATTCATCCCATCGCCAATTGCAGTCAAGATTCCTACTATACCCTGTGCCAGAGACAAGTGAAAAGGCCCCGGAGAAGCCTTGAGTGAAGAAGATGGATGTCTGTTTCAGGGTGGACTTAGGCACCCTGAGTACCTGGTCATACCTTGCATGTAACTATTAGTTAAAACTTGGATTACCTACAAATAAAAATACTATGGAGCTGGATCTCCTCTCAGGTGCATTCCCCAGATAAATGGTAGAAAGAAAAGAGATTAATTAATCCCAACCTATTGAGATAGACATGAACAGCTGCATAGCTGGACTCTCGTCTCAAGCAACCAAGATCCACAACACCAGGCAAGTGTGTGGTTCTGACAACACAAGAAGGAAGGACTGAATGCCAAAAGCCGCAGTGCCTGAATTATTGGTGGTGAAATAGAAACCAGCCCTTCCCCACATGTGCTCCACTTCCCACATGTGCAGTTTGAGTCACAAATCCCAGGAATGGGGCCCAATACCCTCAGCACCAAGGGGACATATATCTAGAGCTAGCTAACGTGAAACATGGGCAGCAACAGCGTGTTAGCAGCCTCCTTTCACCCCACAGCTGAAGCTCCTTTCCTTGTGCTGCAGAATACACTTCTGCTTGAGGTCACGAGCTCCGGAGTAAGTCTTGAAGCCCTTTCAGAAAAGAGCTACAGATCATTAAGGTGTTTGAAAAGCTGTAGTACAGAGATTCTACCATCAGTGTCTTATGCAGAAGCCTACTGGATAGAGCACTTGAGCAGTTCGCTTCTCTAGGTGAAAGGTTCAAGCTCCCTGCCCTAACCACAAGACACCACTCCAGGCTCTCAGGTGAAAATCACGCTAATGCGGCTGTGTATCCTGCTGGGAGACTCACCTGGAAAAAGTGAGATTCATGTTCCAGTCTCTGCTCTAAGGCAAACAGAGATGTTTTCCTATCCATTAGTTCTTCAAGGTGAAAGAAAAAAAGTCACTCTAAACACTCTGGAGACACACTGGAGAAGTCCCCAAGAGCACACCAAAGGCAGTTTCATTAATGTAACAACTAAAAAGCATTACATGGTAGCCATTGAGTCTTGGTTTCTTTTCTGCACCACAAGAGGAACTGAGAACACCTCTCCAAAAAAGAGAGAAAAATTCTTTTCCCAAAATGGGTGGGAAAAATAGTTCTGGATTTTTTTTT
>VZRQ01002381.1:999366-1089196 GCA_013397975.1 Machaerirhynchus nigripectus | reverse complement strand
AAAAAAAAAAAAAAAGCTTCTCCCGCGGGACTTAGCAAAACCTAACCGTTTGGTTTTGCTCTAAGCAGACCAATATACCGCGCAGTGATCTGTATGACATGCACTAAGCCTAATCTCTATTTTAAACCTTTCTCTGTTCCCGTGAGGAGACGTACCTAAATACCAAACCCTGAGCCTTTTCGCCTAACTAGTCATCAGAAGGTGAGAAAGCTGTACACAGTATGAGTAGTCGTGGCCGAGTGGTTAAGGCGATGGACTAGAAATCCATTGGGGTCTCCCCGCGCAGGTTCGAATCCTNNCTGCTGGACGAGGTGGAGAGGCGGCTGTGCCACCGGCACGGCGGCGGCGAGGAGGAGCCCGCTGCGGCCAAGGAGGGCAGGTTAGCGGTCCCGCCGCGGTCCCGCCGCCCTCACAACGCTCCCCGCCGAGCGAGGGGCCGCCTGGGTGGCGTCCCCGCCTGCCCCGTGCGGCCAGACCTCTCAGGAACCCAGAATACGCGGGTGCGGGAGCCGGAACCGGGCTGATGGTCGGCGACTGTCACCTGCAGCCCTTGTTTTTTAAAGACCCAAATCGTGTGCCAGCGAGTTTAGTTACTTCAGACAGTCGTTGTCTCCTGCGTGTACCGCAGCTTCGGATTAAATATGGCGTTAAAAGCTGCACTAATTTGCCTGTGAGTTAGGGTTGGGGATTACTTTGCTCGGTAACTGACCTCATGATAGCTCTCTGTATATAACTGACCTCAAATATCTATAAATCTTGCGATTTAGAGCGGGAAGAACTTCAGCAATAGCACTATGGAAGTTTTTATTCTCTTGGTACTTCAGTCATTTCACACAAATCACAGAATATTCTGAGTTGAAAGGGATCATCGAAGTCCAACTCCTTGCCCTGCCCGGGACACCCCGAGAGTCACACCATCTGTTTGAGAGCATTGTCCAAACGCTTCTTGAGCTCTGTCAGGCTGGTGCTGTGACCACTTCCCTGGGGAGCTGTTCCAGTGCCCAGCCACCCTCTGGGTGAAAAATCTTTTCCCGATATCCAGCCTAAACCTCCCCGACACGACTTCATGCTGTTCCCTCGGGTCTGTTTTTTCTGTTCATAATTTTTCTGTTCATGCTTTGTTGACCGTATCTGCTACAGTAAGCACTTAACTTACATGCTACACTTTGAGGTATCTGCCTCAAATTCCACAATTTTCAAAATAGTGATTAGAATACCAGCAAGTTTGGTCCTGACAGGGTCATTGCTGACAATACTGCCAAGCGTTCGGTGTCTGACATCTGTGCCAGCCCTCAGGTTTCCATCCCAGACATCAGGTTTCCATCCTGGCCCCGACAGGCATCTTGGCCTGCCCTTGGGTTTCCATCCTGACCATCAGGTTTACATCCCAGCCCTCACAGACATCTCAGACTCCTTTTGGAAGGTCTGTGGACCAGAGAGGCTTGACCAGTTGCCTCCACAGGTGGGCTGCTGAGTGCTTACCCAACACACATTTCAGAGTCCCAGGAAAGGGTCTTGAAGAATCCAATGACTAATGCAAGACCAGCAAGACCACTTCCTTTGGCACATTACTGGACTTCCACATTATTTGCATAATGGTTAGATGAGCACTTAATGCTAGTCGATCTATCTACAATCTTGAAAAAAAATCGCACTGTTTTCTTCTTTGTCAGGAGTAGGTTTGTCCTTGATTGGCTAATCCAGTGGTACTACAGATCTCTCTCTTTTTGACAAAGAGCTAGCAAACAGCAGACTTGAGTGTTACTTGAGTGAAAGCAAAGTGCAGGTGATCTTTCTAAATGCATCCAGTTCGGCAGGAATTCTCTTTAGAACTCCTGCAGTTGTAGAGACCTTCATCTGACCTTCTCGTATTCCTGCTGCTAAAGCTAAATGTGAAAAATCAGGGTTGTCCAATTAATTGCCCAGTAAGTGCAGCATGAGTAAAACTGTCACAGTTTTACTCAGGGTTGGAAGTGGTTGGAAATAAAAGAAGCTGGCAAAAATAAGACCTATGATGGGACATTTCAACAGGGACTGAAAGATGTCACCCTGCAGTTTACATCTGTTCGGTCATGATTTGGATGACCTACCTGAGATACCACAAAATTGTTAGAGGAAAAAGGCTGTAACTGTTTATATTTTTTAATTCACAGTTCTTAGAATTGCTGTAGTCTTGCTACAAAGATGAAGGCTGGTTTATTTATTTTTCAGATCAGCTAAAGTGTTAATGAGTGCTGGCAGCAGTGAAGAAGATCTAGACGACATTATTGATGAAATCTGTAATGACAGCAGCTTTACCAAAACACCTCCGGTGAGTAGGGGTTTGGAGAAATTCAGAACAAGTCAGGTTCAACAATGGAAGTAAAAGCACCATAAGCTAAAACTTCTAAAGCAAAACATGAATGGAAACAAGCTGTAGAATAAACTTGGAAAATAAAGCAGAAAGGAAAATGCAGTAATCCTGTAGTGAGGAACAGGAGAGATATAAAGAGATGTTCTTACCTAGACAATAACAGGCAATTAAAGGAAATGCTAGTTCAAAAGAGAGCATAGTGTCAATGCTCAGAATCACAGAATGGTCACAGTTGGAAGAGGGACCTCTGGAGATCATCTGGTCCAACCACCTGCTTAAGCAGAACTGCCTAGAGCCAATTGCCCAGGACTAGGTCCAAACGGCTTTTGATTATCCCTGAGGATGTAGGCTGCAGCCTCTCTAAGTAGCCTGTTCCAGTGTTTGACGACCCTCACAAGTCATAAAGATTTTTCATATATTTAAGTGGAAATTGTTGTACTTTAGTTTGTCCCCATTGCCTCTCCTGTCAGTGATCCCCACTGAGAAGAGTCTGGCTACGTCTTCTTTATTCTTCTCTGACATACCTTCATAAGGTTCTTCTGACCATTGTTTTCTCTGGGCTAAACAATTCCAACTCTCTCAAGCTTATTCCTGGATGTCAGATGGTCTAAATCCTTAATGACCTCCGTGGTCCTTTCCTGGGCCCTCTCCATTATGTCCATGCCTCTTTTTTACTGAACATAGTGCTCCAAACATGTCTGTGAGGCTGTATCTGGACTACCGTGTCCCATTCTGGTCTCTCAAATACAAGAGAGCAGTGGAGCTACTGGAGAACCTCCTGCAAAGGCCCATGGAGATGGTTAAGAGACTGGAATGCCTGTCATATGAGGAGCAGCTGAGAGAGCTGGGGCTGTTCAGTCTGGAGAAGAGAAGGCTCCAGGGGGATCTTTTCAATGTGTGTAAATAGCTATAGTTGTAGTAAAGAAGGGGCCAGACTCTCCTCCATAGTGCCCAAGGACAGGACAAGAGGCAATGGGCATACCCTGAAACACACAAAATTCCATCTGTACACAAGAAAACACTTTTCTTAACTGCTAGGGTGGTCAAACACAGAGACAGTCCTCACAG
Organism: Machaerirhynchus nigripectus; assembly: GCA_013397975.1. NCBI lineage: Eukaryota > Metazoa > Chordata > Aves > Passeriformes > Dicruridae > Machaerirhynchus > Machaerirhynchus nigripectus. The sequence goes on along the minus strand of VZRQ01002381.1, from coordinate 1,085,775 downwards.
AGAGGTTGTGGAGTCTCGTTCTGTGGAGGTTTTCAAAACGCAGCTAAGACATAGTCCTTGGCAAGCTGCTGAAGCTGACCCTGCTTTGAGCAGGGGAAGGTCCCTTCCAGCTGAAATGATTCTGTGATTCTGTCTCATCAGTGCTGAGTAGAGGGGAGGGGTCACCTCCCTGGACATGCTGGCAACATCCCTCCTAATGTAGCCCAGGATACTGTTGGCCCTCTGTGCTGCAAGGGCATACTGCTGGCTCACGGTCAACTTGTTATTGACCAAATTTCCCACAGCCTTCTCTGCAAAGCTGCTTTCCGGCTGGTCACCCACATGATGTTCTGTGCATGAGGATTATTCCTCCCCTGGGGCAGGAGTTTGCACTTCACCTTAGCTGAACTTGAAGAGATTCCTCTCAGCCCTTTTCTGTAAGTCATTTGAGGTCCCTCTTAATGGCAGTGCAGTCATCTGACACACCAGCCACTGCTCCCCGTTTTGTATCCTCTGCAAACAGCTTCTCATTTCACAGCAGGAGATGGAGATGAAGCCACAAATTTACATTCTCAAGACAGTTACAATGATAGAAGGCATTGAAAATGGATATTCATTTGGGTATCAGCAGTAGAAAATGGTGTTACTTCTACTTCATAACCTCCTGCAGATTCTCTTATTTTCATGAGTGACATTGTTTTTGTTTTGTTTGTCTTTCATTTTTTACAGAGTGGCTAAATGTGAACCAAAAAAAATATTCGTATACGTCTGAGGGAGAGAGAATTATGTCAGCAAATTTGTATAATTTTATCATTTTGTATCCCTAGAACTTCCCATTCAGGATCTAGAGTTCTAATATTCTAGAACTCCGATAAACTCTTCTATGTGCAGCAAATAAGAAACTTTTTAAAGACACTATCTTTTTGAATAATCTAAGTTCTTTATGGGTTTTAATGAAACAAAAGCTAAAAAACATCAAGGGAGAGGGTTCCGAATTATAACTGGTTTTGAAAGCAAAATTATTAAAAGGAGGGCATGAAATACTAAGTCTTGATTAAAGTCTAAGTGATCATGTGGTGTGAATTCCTTCATCCAGAGCTGGAAATTCAGTATGGAAAGAGAAGCCTAGTTCCTCACTTACCTGTTACTTCAGAGCCTCACAAACTTGAACAAGAAATATCCCAGAGTCTTGGTCCCCTTCTTCTGTGACTGAGATTTTCTGGCTCCTGCTTATCAAGTAAAACAGAATACTGTGACTTTGCTGTAATGCTGCATTTTGATTGTTTTTAAACAGAAATTGAAGTCTAATTCTGCAAGTCTCACACCTGAAAGAAATAGTGTTGTTGTACAGGCACATAGGAAAAGGTAGGTGAAAAATGTTCGAGCTTGTTGGACATTGCTTGATTATAATTTCTTACCAGTCTAATAATACTGCTGCTGTTTAATCTGTGTTGACATTTCTTAAGAAAGACACTGAGAAGAGAAAGTATTTTTAAAGAAAAAGATAAACAGGTAATTTCAAAGAATTGTTAATGTATTTTAATGTGATCAAAATAATTTTATTATAAATTTATTAATTATTTAAGCTATTGAACAACATCTTCCTTTGCCTTATGGACATATACATTTATCAAATGCTGCAGTATATAGACCCCCCTGTATTTGGCATAGAGAGTGATTTTCATGAGAGTTTTTCTTAGAACACTTTAGTAATGGAAACTTTAGAATTCTGTAGTTTACAAGCATTTGGATGCTTTGCCTATATTTAATAAATATTTTTTAATAAATACCATGTGGTTAAACTAGGAGAAATGTTGTACTGCTTTCTCCAACCTGTTTTGCTAGAATTTAATATTTTTTAATGAATCCATATAGATGCTGTCCAGTGTACCTGGGTGGAAGCCTTTCACCATCTGGGATAGGAACGAATATTTCAAAAAGGTAGGAAACCTGAAAAAATATGTGCTACTTGCTTTATCATTATTTTTATTCACAGCCGTGTTTCTGTGGTGGTACAAAATTTTGCATTTGAACAGGGCAGGACAGCCTTATAGTCATCTAAAGAAGTGGCTGCCTGTAACTGCAGTTGAAATCAGCTGGTCCCTTCCAGTCCTCTGTTGTTGACCACTTGACCTTTTGTTTGTTTGAGGTGTTGAAAGATGCTTGCAAATGAGACATGAAACCAAAAATCAGTAACAAGTAGTTAAGGAAATTGCTGCCGTGTTGTTATTTTTCCTTGCTTCTCTTCATTTTTTGATGTGATGCCAAGTATGTTACTTAAATCAGTGGGCTGGTTGAAATCATCCCAGAACCTGAACTGAAAATGGTCAGAGTGCTTTGCAATTGCAGGTGAAATTTAGCAGAATTACTTTGAAGATTTATCCACAACATCCTATAGAACATTACTGCATTTCCATGTGGCATTTTTTGTAGTAAGTAATTATGTACTTGACACATATTTGGATGCTGCCCTCATGCTGTACCAGTGAGGAAAACTAAAGAGACTGTATCAAGTGAATATCAGTTTATTTTATGTGTTCAGTGAGGATAGGAACCTGTAAAAACAATACATGGACATATAATTAAATCACATACCATAATTCTGAACATGCCAGAGATGTAAAAGCATTGAGATTAGGTGACATTGCTTGTGGTATTTCTGAGTGAGTGGTGTACTTTAAACCAGGTATGATCGATGTGTATTGTATCAGTCAGCTTCTCTGACTGATTGTTCTTCTTTGTCCAGAGCGTGTGATCAGCTGCGCTGTACTGCTTGTGACTTCCGTGTGTCACTTTTCAATGACTACATCTGGGATCAGTCCTGTGATTACCTTTTTTTCAGGTGTGTCTGGGGTGGGTTTGGTATAAGTGTTGTGTTTCTCTGCTTTGGGGCTCAATATGAACAGGAAAGATGAAAAGCCCATAGCACTGTTGTGTCACCTAAAACGAAGCATGCATGCTACCTGTTCGGGATCAGGCAGGAAAGTCTGGGAAGGGGGAAGCAACATCTCCCAAAATCTGTTTTCATCCATTTCTATCTCTTCTCCCATGACTCTCCCTCTGCTTTTAAAACAAATTCAAGTTTCATGGATCAAAAGGCCAGCTTATTGCTGAAATAAGCAGGTAATCCATGTGATGGGTTGGCCTCTGCCAACCAGTGCAGGGTGTCTACAGTGTCAACAACATGAATGCAGACTGTTCAGCATGTGCTTTGCACCTCACTTCCAGTCATACAGACTGTGATGGTTTCAAGTCAGATGGTTTTTTTTCCACCATCAAGAATGCTGTCATGTTCAGTGAAAATCAAATAGCTTTATTTCTTAACAGATTTACTTATTGAAGCAGGGTTTGGTTAAATGGAGAGGTGGGATTTTTGTTTTCTGCTTATATTGTGATGTCTTTAATTCCTTAAACAGTTTTTGAAGACTTGAAATTAAGGAGTTCTTATTTCCAGTTTTTCTAAAGTTAATGCCAAGACTTAGTGAAAGGTAGTGTAGTAGGCATGTTCCAAATATAGACATCAGATTTGGAATTCTCTTGTTTTAGTGCAGTCTCTGTATGTACCCGTTAACTGATGGAAGAGGTGGATGTGTTCAGAGATAGTGCTTGGACAGTGAGGGGTGTGACAGCCAGAGCAGAACAACAATTTTCCATTATTTTTCCTGTATTACATCTTCACTTATTCCTGTATTTTTCTTCCAGTCTCAAAATTTGTATTTCTTTTTGAATACCATTATTTTTCCCATTATTTAAAGCAGCTTTAAAAATACCGTGCTGCACTAGTCTCCAAAGATGAGTTTGGTAATGGGAAAGGTTTAAATAAAAGTGGGATTCTTTTATTTACCCAAAGTCAAAATTATTTTGCTTCTCAGATCTTGAAATTAATAAGTGAAACAAAAAAAATAAAACCACCCGCATGAGCGGCATTAGTATCAGACACTTGTAACATTGATTGTAATCTTTAGCAAGATATTTAGCTGTTTATTTTGACAAACCTGAATTTTAGAAAGCAAACTTTAGGATTAAATATTTTCCTTCCATCAGTAGGTGTCTGATCTCTTTTTCGGGTTTTCTTTATTTAGCTGGGCTTGTTAATGTTGTTTTTTAGCAATTCAGTGTTCAGTAGCTGATGGCCAGCAGGAGGTATGAGAGCAAAGATAGCTAAAATGCTACATTTTCACTTGGGTTTTTTTTAAGCAACTTGGTTTTGTCATAGCCATGCTGATTTTTCATTTGTTGTGGTTAATAGCTGCACAGGAATTATTTCTGGTTTGATGCACAGTCTACCCTCTTACGGCCATTTCATTTCAGTCACTTTAACAATCATCCTGAGTAGCAGTTCCTCATGAAAATTTAACTCTGTAATTGTACACATCATGCATAGCAATTTTTACAGTAAGTCTGATAAGATAAATACATTTTTGGATAATTTTTTACACGAGAATTACCTCTGCCTGGTTTTCTTCCCAGCTCTTTCTGCGGAGGCTGACTGGAAGTCTCTAAACCCAGCAGATAATGTTGTTTACAAAAACATCAATCTGTAGTTGATCTGGGAGCACAGCAACTACACACTGAGACTGCTCTCAGGAAAGGATTGTGTTCAAAACAGAATTCAAATACATCCCTAAATTCATCCATTACAGTGGTACTCAGAATTGTCCTTAAGATGTCTTCTGATTTGAAATGGCCTCATGAATATTTTTTCTTAAAAAAAAAAAAAGGCAGCATGATCCTAAGCTGAATTCACTTCTTTGGCAGGAATAACATGCCTGAGCTCAGTAAACTAAGAGCAAAGATGATAAAGAAGAAAGGAGCACGTGCATATGCTTGTCAGTGCAGCTGGAGATCCATTGATGAATTAACTGACCTCCAAACAGAGCAGCAGCTTCGGTGGGTTTGTGGTAAACATGAATGAAGTCTTCTTGTGTGGGATACCTACTTGTGTGGAAACGGGTCTTAAAATCAATTTGTTTCCTACCCAGTTTTCTGAGAACAGATGGAAAATTGCAATACTTAGATCTGGAAATAGATTGTAACACCCAGATTTCAACCTGAAAACTCTTTTTTTTTGTTTTTAATTTAACTGTCTTGCAAGCAGTGTGGGGATTTGAATTATTAGGAGAAACAACCAACTTGGAGGCTTTCTGGAAGCTAAATGAGGTTACAGCTCAGTAGTGTTAAAGAAAAGAAGAGAAAGTAACAGACTTGGCCATGGGCAAAGCACCTCGAGACTGTTTCTCACAGCTAGCAGAGAGCCTTATTTCCCACGTGTGCAGAATCTGGGACTCAAAATGGTGGATTGGGAAACAACCGTGACACACAAGCCTATGAATTTCTGCACAGAAGTGAATTCTGCTCTTCTGCTTTGCTCATAGCTGTTAATGAGCAAGTGGTTGTTTATCTCTTAAAAAATTGCTTTGGGGTCAGCTCTCATCTTAAAGGTTTCAGGACACCCCAAAACTTTACTTCCTTTTACCCACCAGTAGCCAAAAACTGCAGGTGCTGAAAATTTTCTTCCAGCTCCTACTGCTTTCTTCAGAGCACTTTCTGCTGACTAAGGACTTCTACCACAATGAGTTTCTTCAACTTCACTTCAGCCCTCACTGCCCAAGAGATGAACAAGTTACTGTGCAACTATTAAATATGCAATTTTAAAGAGATTCTGAAGGGTATGTTACTCTTTTATCAGTATTTTCAAGGCAAAAAGGCTCAGGCTTTTAAGAGTGAGAAAATATATATCCCCAATGCTGGTCAAAGTCAGATTTATTTTCAGTTTCACTTAGCTTTCACTTCAGCTTCTCTTTAAAATATTGTGTATTCAGAAGGTGTACCTGTCCTGTTTCAACACACTCCCTTCCCTCAGTAACACTGTTACTTGGTGAACTGTCTTGCTTACAGTAATGTCGCTATAGTTTATGAGCTTTTTCTTTTCATTATGTATAAATAACACAGAAGATAGATTTGAGTTTTATGCAGGGGAGAGGGAGGAAAGAATAACCAGTCCTGTCATTTACTACACTGAAAAGTGTCTCAAAATGGGACATCCGTCAGTATTTTTGCTGTGCAGTATGTGTACCTGTACAGATAAATTCAGAATTACTTACTTTGGGCAATTCTAGCTGTACAGAGGCATTTCCCTTTCTCTGAAGTTTTGCTCACAGTTCTAATCTGTACATTTGTTCTGTTTCTGAGCTTTTCCAAAACAATTTCATGGTCTTTCTTGTAGAGGTGATTCCTGTGTCTGTCACCCTCTGAAAGAGCAGATCACAGTAGTGACCAGAGGCATCACGTACTCTGCACCCTGCTTACCTTGTCCTTCCAGGAGTGCTTGTTTTAGAACCTGCAGAGGCCCAGCAGTGTGCCTGGGAAGCCTGGCAGTGCTTCTTCAGTGCTCCAGACTGCACCTTCCAGTGCCCCATGCAGCCTTGCTGTAGAGTCAGAGGTGAGTTGGCTTTGGAGAGGTACTACTTGGCATGATGGTATAGATATTTAGGGTCATGTATTGTTTTCACTGAATTTAGTATTTCAGGCTGAAGTTTCAACTGCTGGAGTCCAAAACTGCAGGTTCAGGACCAGAGACCAGTTGAGTAATGCTCAGTCAGCTCCTAGAAGAGCTCTGCTTGCCTTTCTGTCCTTCGTGAAGATGTACCCCTGGTCTGGGCTGTATGCAGGGAGTGTTCCTGGGTTTTCTTCAGATGGGCCCAAGTGACTTTCATGCCTAGAGAGCATCAGTGTTTAGCCTAGGAGAAGGACCCAACAGAAGGGAACCAGGTCTGGGGAAGAAGAAACCTGCTTTCCATTCTTCTTGAAGAATGCATTTCAAAAAGCACTGAGTTGCCTTGGCTTGTCTGTTCCAAGGCTCTTTGGAGCATGACCAAGTAGTTCCACAGGGTGTCTTTTGGCTAGAGTTGTACTGGAACTTGTGTCACAGTGTAGAAACAAGCTGGGCTTGCAACTTGTGAGCAGGAAATGGGGAAATTCCTAATTCCCATCTCAGTTCATGAAACCAAGTCTTACACGACTTGGAAAAAGAGTGTGTCTCCTGTACCCTGAACATTCCCCTGAAATAATCATGTTTATTCAAGTGTAGTTAATTTGTTTCTGGCCTTGGTTAGAGTGGTGGGATATGACAGCTTTTTGTCCAAGGGAAGTTGTAAACAGGTACAGAAATAGTGCTTCTTGTACATGTTTTCAGAATTTAGCGTATTTCTAGATTTGAGAATAATTGCTATGTCATTAGCTACAATTATTTTGTTGGAAGGAGGAGCAGTATTAAGGTTTTATTTCCTTTCCTTTGCTTTCTTCAGTTACATGTTATAAACCACTCCAAAGTCCTCGGATGAAAATAATGTAAAGAAAGGTAAAACTAGAGCTTGAATGTTCGTTTGGTGAAGGTATTGTCAGATTTTACAAGGTTTTCAAGATGTAGCCCAGACTGTAAGTGGTATTTCTGTGTCAGTTATCTGAGATAGCAGGGATTATGTAGAGAATTCTGTTTAAGAGTATGTAAAGAATTCTGTTTAAGAATGCAATTCAGCTGTTGTCAAATGAAAGTAGTGGAGAACAGTGTTGCTAAGTATAAATGTGATCATTGTTTTCCTCCAGTTTTGGAGGAAATGGAATGGAATAATAATACTATTTCCATTTGTGAAATGGGCAAGGTGAAAATTTGAGACTTCTATTTTGCTTACTGATATGCTTGGAAATTTTCTAGCCTGTCCCATTAGTCTGCAGCAGATCCCTCAAAAAAACAAAAGCAATGAAGGATGACAAAATGAGATTCCATCAAATTTTAATGTGCTGCTCTGACTATCTTTCACTTGTTTTACCTGAGAACTATGGAGGGTGAATGTAGCTCAGAAGAGTCATTATTAACAGCCTTGACCCACCATTAAATTTAACTTACAGAAGCATAATAACATCCCTTATTGCAAGCTCTGCACTGTATTATGTCAAATAAAGACTTTTTTTTCCCCAACACCTATTTTAGTTTTGTACTGAAGATATCCTGCAAATGCTGCCACTTGCTGAAAGACTGCCACTGCTCTTGTTTCCTGACATGTGAGTCTTTGGGTCTTGTAACCAGCACGTGTGGTAGTCACACAATACAAGAAGTGCTATGTTGGGAGCTGCGCACGCGCATTTTTCTTCTTGCCAGGCTCTTTTTTCAGGAGAGCTGACGTTCTGTCTGTGGTGTGACACCCGATAGCCACAGACAGGTGGCAGGTGGAGTAAAGGAACGTCAGGTGCTGCTCATTTGTAGCCGCCACATCTGATGCCTAGGGTTTGGCATGTGTGCTTTGAGAAAGTTTTTCAAATGTCAGCACTTAATAAAATTAAAAGTTGGAACAAATCTGAATTGTGTTGTGTGAATTCTATTGTATTGTTCCTATCCAAGAGAAGCCTTATAAAAACAGTGTTTTCTGTCAGAAGGGTTATGACATGTCCTTACAAAAGCATTGTCCATCTCATAAGAAGCAGTAAGTACTGTTTGTGTTTTCTCCCATCAGTGGGGATGCAGCAAATAGAGGAGAATTAAATAAGATTTAACATTCTTTACCAGCTAACATGAGGAGAGCACATGAAATTATAGAGAGCTCATAAAGGTGGATGCATTTGCCACATTTCTTGGATGTTTAGCGAGGATAAAAGGTGGAGGCAGGTGCTGTGAAGGGTGGCACATAGCTAAACAACTTGCAGAGTGGGGTAGCATGGTGTATCAGACAAGCATTTGCTGTGGTCCACGTGCCCTGGGTCTTGCTGTAGAAAACCATTCTTAGTACCAGGCAGGATATGGGAGTTGGAACTTGTTTCTCCCCCATCAAGAAGTGCTGTGTGGCTTACATTAGAGTAACAAACATAAATACTTCCTGTACCTCATTCTGAATTTGGAATCCAGGCATTCATGCTATTCAGGCAAAAATTATTTCCCCAACTTAATTGGCAGTGTGGATGCGGTGAAGATACTCAGAAACCAGGTGCTGCCTCAGGAGTACTCCTGACTAATTTAGGACTTGCAGTGTCACAGTGGTGTTTATGTGGGTTTCGTTCACTTCGGTAACTTCTGTTTGTGTTGAGTTGGATGTGCTTTAGAAGTACGGGGTCAGGGTTAATATGTGATTATACAATCCGGTCTGCAGAGGGCAGAGCAGCACCGCTGAGTGTTACAGTTCAGGCTTCTGCTTCACGAATAGAAGCTCATACTCCTGGGTTTTTTTTCTGTAATAATGGTTTACATTCAACGTAACTATTCATTCCTACTAGTGTCATTAAAAGTGGGGTAGCCAGATCTGTAGCTATTCCATTTGATTTTTCTGTGAATTCACCCAAATGGTCTTCAAGCGATCCTTGACCAATACTGAAGTAGATTAACTTTTTAACTGTCATCTAAAGAAGCATAAAAAACTCTGTGTGTACATATGTAGGTATATTTGTGTATGTTAATCCTCTAATAACATAAGTAGAAAACCTGAATTGCCTCATGATTTTTTTCACCCTGCCCAAATTAATTTTCCCTGAAAATGTTAAATAATTTTGGCAAGTAGAGGTTCCATATGTTAGGATCTTCTAATGATCAATACAAAATTTATATAGCACATCACCCAAGCTGGCAGCTCCTTAAACGGAAATAGTAAAAGTCCAAAATCTAGAAATGAAAAAAAAAAAAAGTTGTCTATGTAGGAAAGCAACAAAGACCAGAAATGCTGCAGAGCAGTCTGAGATACAGCATGGGAATCATCCAAAGACCTGCATCCTGCAGTCCGTCGTCCATGAGCCACGGCTGAGGTTAGTGAAGTCTCAGTCTCTGAACTCTCTTCTGATTCTTTGGGAATCCAGAAAGTTTGAGTGTACAAAGTAGATTTAAAGCGGATGGAAGTAAATATTGTTTCCAATAACCAGTGAAGTGGTGTCTGTCTCTGCTGAAGTGACAAGGTGCTTTTTACTAGAAGCACAAACATATCTAAACCATGAAACTAAAGTTTGCCTGTTTTACTGGTAAAATAGGGAGTATAATCTAAATTTAGCCTCTTACACCATAGGTGAGTGATCTCTGTAACACTTCATTCTTTACTTACTTGATTTCTTCTAATAGGAGAAACAATTGAATTAAAAGTTTAATAGAGCAGAAAGGAACAAGCAAGGCTGAGTAGCACACTGTGAGAGGGTTCATATAGAAAAGTTTTGTTAAAACATTTTTTCACATAAGAACTAAGCCATTAGTTTTTGTTTGCTTCTAAACTAAAGACACACTAAGTGAAAGAAATAAAAATAGCATGCTGCAGGGAGAAGTTCAAATGTCCATTGTTTGCCAAAAGCAAGGACAAAACTTCACATGGGAGGCGTCCTTTCTAGGAATCATTTATGACTGCAGTTCCACAGGCTGGCCCAGAAGATGGGGGTGAATCCATCCCCCCCATTACCTGCTTCAGGGTTTCCTGCAGTATTTTGAAACCTGTTTCCTGTTAACAGGTTTCAGAGATAACACCTAACAAAGATATTCTATTTAGATATAAGAGCTAAGATATTCAGGGCTTGTAAAACCCTCACAGACAGTGGTTTATAACTGTTACTCAAATATAAGCAAAAGATACTGAAGTTGTTCAAGAGAGTTTAGTGAAGTTGCAGCTTCAGAACTTTTTGCTAAAGAACTGGGAGGCGGAGAGGAGGAAAGGCATTTTCACAGCGGTCAAACCAGCACATAATATTTTAGCTCCTGAGTACCTTAAATTCCTCTGCTTAGAAAATGCAATTGCCTGTAGAGGGAAAAAATGTTCACTCCTGAATGGTGATAGGGTATTTTTAAAAGTATCCATAGAATTTTTCAGTCTCTATTTAAAGGCAAGCCATATGGCCTTACTCTAAGACATTGCAGTAGATGTGATAGTGAGCATACGAGTTTTAGCTAGGAGCTTTGGGACAGTCAGCAATCTGAGTGTGCTCAGAATTCCGTGTCCTGACCGCCCTGATGTAAACAGCATTCACAGGAAGGGGGAAGCAGCTACCAGAGACAGGAAGGTTGAATTTAGCATCAAACTCCTTATCTAGGCAGAGCGGGCTGCTCAGGATGCTGATAAGAAAAAGTGTATAAATTGCTACAGCAGCCTGTGATAGCTGCTTGGCCCTTCCTGGGGAGACCATTCTCATCAACGTAATCAGAGTACAATCTTACACGTGCAGATGGGTTTAGGAAGAGATTATATGACAGGAGCCGCTTATCCAAAATAGTGCTTCATGTATTACAGTCTCATTCAGTCTGGGTTACTATCACTTGCAGGAAGAGATTACCCTGCATGCTGAAGTAGGAGGATGTGTGTCTTTAAAAATAAAAACTTTGTCACAGTAAGAGTTATTATTAGTCTTACTAGCCATAAAGCAATATAAGCCTTTCCTGAATCTGAATATGCACTGCAGTATCTGGTTTAATTTTTAGATTACAGGTTTTATATCAGTGCTGGCGCAGCTCTCGTTCCAGCTCTTCAGAGATAAAAGCTGTTGCTGCATTGTCTTATGTGCTTTGGATCAGTGAGATGTCTTGTTTACAAGTGGCAGATACGTGGCTTCGAAACATGACTTGCAGTGTAATCGGTTGCTCATGAACATATGATGTCAATTTTCCTTTTGATTTATGTGTGTGTATATTTTGGGAAATCCATCTGCCCTGAGCCTACAGTACAGCAAAGCACCATTCCATCAATATGTGCTCCTCAGTGGCTGAAGTGACACAAAATCCTAGGATCCTACACTGATTTTTCTATGAATGATGAGTCTCATTTCTCATGTGTTCGCCAAAGTATACTGAGAAATTATTTTGGCTAAGACTGAGACCTGGAAGCAGTTTAAAGCAGTCTTTTAGTTGCAACTTCACACGTATGTCTGAAACATCTTTCCCTTTCCCCTTCCTCCATGCTAGATTTATGTCTAGTTCAGTTCCAGAGAGGAAGGCTAGAAACAAACTGTGAAAAAGGAGAGTGGTATAAAAGAGTCTACCCATGTCCTGAACAGCAATAAAGCAATCTGTCCTGGGTCACGGCAAAGATAACGTTCTGGATTTGAATTGCTAAAGTAATTCAAGTCAAGAAGATATTGGGGTCTATCTCTTCTGCTCACTGAACGTGGATACCACACATCGCCAGTCTCCTGAGCACAGGAGGACACGGTGACACAGCTGTCAGCACTCTTGGCACCAGACTATCCAGCCAGGTGCTCCACACCAGGGTTGCTAGAGTAAGCTAAATCTTTAATCACTATAGTTTTGCAAAAGTTTTTCCCTGTGGTATATTGCAAATCCTTCCTAAAACCTGGAGAACATTACTTCTTCATAAGTATATGTTTGTAAACTGGATAATTTCCAGATGTCAAATCATTTGGCAGACCTTGCAATAAGAATTCTCTGCTCTGGGTTCTCAGCCAGTGCTGGGCATGTGGTTACCTTGGGTATTTTCAGGATCCATCATAAGGCAAATGACATCTTTAAATAGGGGAAAAACAAACAGCCTAATGGGTACCTCGTGGCAGAGAGCACCTCATCAGGTTTGTCCCAACACATTCTCACATCATTGTTAAACACAGTAACAGGCCATAAGAGAATGAAGCAGCTACTTTCCTTTTCTGTCAGATGTTGCAAGTTACTCATATTTCCTGTCCTGCTATTTAAAGGACTAAGGGCTGAAAATGAGAGTTCATGAACTTGTCTGAAATTAAATATTTTCCTTTTTCTACAACCATGCTCAAACGAATGACAGTAACATAAAAGACATCACCTTCTGCCTTGAGACAGGACTACCCCTACAGGAAGCTCAGGCTAAACCCAGGTGGAAGTTGCTACCAGAACTCCCCCTCCAATTTGCAGGGGAGTAGGCTATAGTATACATCAAAGAAAGTGTCACCACCTGTTTCCATGCCAGCTGCCCAGTGAGTCCCAGGAGGAACGGAAGGAACACCCTTCTCTCCCTGTGGACTAATGGGCTGGGCTGTGTCTTTGCCAAAAACAGAAATACGTGGGAGAATGCGGGAGAATTCCAATAAGCTAACATCACAGAGGGATTTAGGCACTTGGTGGTAGTTTTGACAGTCTTACTTTAACTGAGCAGATTCACACTTCAAACATTTTAAAATGAAACATTGCTTCCCACACTTCTTTTTGGCTCCTCTTGGCTGTTGTTTTCTTTACGGACTTGAAACTACGCTTATTCATCCTTCAGAAAAATCTTTATCTCTGTCTGCATGGTCTGGGAAAAGCTCAGGGCACTCCTGCAATGCAAACTTTGCGGAGGTAAATATAGTTTCTTAATGAATTTAGCCAATTCAACTGTCACGTTTGACAGCCATCCTTCTAAACTTTTGACGGAGACCAAGTACTTCTCTGGAGTGTGCAGTCTAGAGTTATGGGTCCTGATATAGCCTTGGGCCCCAGGAGGTCACAGGCCACATCTAAGAGGCCCAAGAAGGGTGACTAAGAAAAGCATTTCTGTTGTCAGCAGCCATAAATTTTCTGTGCTGCAGAGGAAAAAATAAGAAGTGTGGGTTTGCAGATTGAAAGAAAGGTCTGAGAGCACAGCCACAAGTGGGACAGCCACAGCTGTTGGGTTTTTCAAAATACAGAGGCAAATTTTTCTTGAAATGCAAAGATGTTTTCAGCAAAGTCTTTCCACTGTAGCATATTCTGATTCAGCACTTGTGTGTAAACTACAGACCATTACTGTATATATTTGTGTACAAACATCATCACGTAAGTTGCTGCCATCCAGGTAGGTGTGAGTGAGCACTGAGGAGCCTGCTCATTGGAAAGGCATACCTGAGGAGCTCCCCTTGCTCTGCTAATTATACTCTAGAAAGTTTTAATTTATGGCACCAACCCACCCTGCCAACCACAGGGCTTCATTTTTCTTTCAGGCACCTTAAATTCAAAGGAAGGGGCTCTCAGCAGGAGCTCCTTGGTGGTTGCTGGCAAGAAGAGTAGCAATGAGTTTGAAAGGGGAGGAAGATGGAGAATGCTGCCTGTGAGATGAAGGCCCTTCCACACCTCCTCCTCTCCTAAATCCCACACCGCTAGTAGGGATTTGGGGCTCTACCATGAAAGAAGAAGGAGTCTGTCAAGTCATAAGTGCACTGTGCTTGAGGAAGAAGGCTTGTCAGCAGCCAGAGAACAGGGGAAGATGAGATGGAGGAGGCAGGCTGCACTTTTTTAGAAGTTTGGGGAGTTAAGACAATGAGAACTCACATGCACTGCTTACATTTTAAAATCTCTCCATAAACTGCTAGTCATTTAAAAAAAAAATTAAGATCACAAATCTTAGCAAAGAAAGCAAAAAAAGCTAAAGGTAAGAATTAGAATAAGCTACGGCCACAGCCTTATGACACAGATTTTTACATCTTACAGCCTTGAGAAATTATCCTCCTTTGATTCATAAAATAAATCAATGTGATGCAAACAGCATCAGGAACATAATAGTTTTAGGAGGAGTTGATGCTAAAATAAGGTATGCCAGTCCTGAAATGCCTCCAGACCGTGGTTGTGTAATAGGGATAAGTACAGTACTTCTTTGAAGCATTAACCTGAATTAAAGGATGAAATGACTGGGTGGCTGGGCAGGGATCAAGCACACCCCTGGTCACTGCTGAGGCCTTGACAGAAGGATTAGAGAAATTGCAAGATGGTCATTTAAATACAGAAATTGTCACTGAGGAGCGCAGCAGTTTTCTTAAAAGGACCAAAGTGGCTCTCAGGGCAGCCGAGGCTGTGAAGGAAGGGATTCAAGAAGGGGTTCAGCATCTACTCTCCACCACATCTGCACCCAGTGCTTGGAGGGCACAGTTCCAGTCTGGCCCTGCTCACCCCACAGGTTGCAGTGGCACTCCACAGAGCCAAGCATTGCTTTCCGGGGAAGGCAGATGGATAAAGTATTAGGGACTGATGCAAAACCAGTTTATTGTGTCTATCATGTGGCTGCGTCAGGAGTTATGTACCTAAATCCCTCTGCATCACGGCAGGGGAGTGCTCCCCATGCAGTGCTGCTGGTTGACAGTGATCCTTTCAACTCGCTCTTCGAAATAGAGCAGTTGCTGCCATGCCATGGAAAAAAACGTGGTGTGCTCCCAAGTCACGTAGAGCCTGATCTTCAGCTGGGGTCAGGCCATGCCTGCCACAGGCAATGCCTGCCACAGGCAATGCCTGCCACAGCTGGCTCATCCTGCTGGAGGCACTGCTTCCTTCCTGGGAGAGCACAGGCAAGGCCACACACCAACAGGAGGTTCCGCTTTAAATACAGAGCCCCTCAACTGGATTATTCCAGATTTTCCTTGGGGATCTTGAATCTGCATTTAGGCAATAGCACATACACAAATGCCATTTGTTTGAACTGAATCCACTGGTTTTGTTTCAGTTTGAGAGATACTTGTTCAAAGGAACAAACTTCTCTGTGTGCTTTGCAAACTGAGAATGGATTTTAAGATGCTGCTGCCTGCATAGGGCGTGTAACACACTCTGCCCTTGCAGAGCTGTGTTGTATATGGCACACAGGACAGCCTTAACCCTCCCGTCTCCATGATAACACACTAGATAGGTTTTCTGCAGGGGAAGCCCACCAGGCTAGTACTAGCCTTCAGTGAAGGGAAGACTGCTCCCTGTGTGTGTTATATTCTCAAGTTAAGAGAGGAATGACCGTCAAAGGTCTTGCCCACTAGATGAGGATTTTGAGGCTCCCAAGTGTTGGCTCATTCTTTTTCCTTTACTGCACTGCCAGCTTTCCCCTGCTGCTGACATAATGTGGCTCTATGGTTTTGTTGCAGTGATTTTCGCACTTATAATATCTTGATGGGATGAGCAGGGTTGGCACACACATATTCCCTCGGCCATCACCAATGCTCGTTTCTGGAGGCTTCTCTCAAAACTAGTTCCCAGAATAGCCATAGATTAAGATCTGAGTCAAATTGCACACCAGAAAAATCTTCCTTCGCCACTGATTAAAGGCAACACGAAGATGTTTGGGTGGTGTGTTCCCCTAAAATGATCCTATGTCTGAGCACTAAAACATGTTATAACTAGGCAAGGCAAGCTGGCTCTAGGACAGCTTCTCACTAAGACTGGTTTAACATGTGCTGGGGAACAAGTGACAGGGCCTTTGCTTGGTTTCGACTGTGGTGGTTACATCAAATCAGCTGAGATGATTTTGCATGATCCCTTTCAGCTCTGTCTAGACTTAGCCAGAAATAAGAACAGTCAGACAGATTTTGATACTCTCCTATGAAAATTACTTAAGAGTCATACCTCAGGAGCTTATCTAAATGTAGGATTGCATTAATTCAACAGAACCAATTAAACTAATTGAAGCTTTTGCAAAACACTGTGCACTTACATTTTAACCAAGTGCCATTCATACCTGCCTCCACCATTGCTTGTTCCAGTGGTTTTCTGTCGCCCTGAATTTTGCAGTCTTTCTATGTTTTCATTCCTGTAGTAGAATTTCCCAGGCACTTTACTGTAAGCATCAGGCATGTTTACCTACCGGTATCTATTATTATCATTCCTTTTGTTAGGCGGAGAATTATGATAGACTTTTGGTCTGACCAGTGTCATGGAGAGGTGGTAACCCCATCCTCCAATCCATGGTTGTCTCTAAAAAGATATATAACTGACAAAATAAAGGGCCGGGCCGGTCTTCTTCCTTCTACTTGCCCTACCTTGGCCCTTCTTGCTCTCTCTCTTTTGGCCCAGGCCTTATCCTGACAGAACGGTGTCTGCGTGGTCCTTTCGTGTCTGAGTACAACAGTTTTCGGTGTGTGCTTTCTCCACCTTCATACACGTCACTAAAAACAGCTGAGAAAAGCAGTTTGGGCAACAGGTTTGAATTCCTCTTGGATAAGCACTGGAAAGTGTCTGGGCAAATGACAAATTTTAAAAGATAAAAAAACTACTGTCTTCTTTAGTGAGCTAAATACACATATAGCTTAAGGCTGGGGATGAAACCCACCTCTCCGTCAAGAGCGATGCCTTGGGAGTGACCTGACCGGCTGTCCTGCAGCACAGAGCAGAGGTGCTATGGAAGGGCACTCAGGGATGTAGCTGCAAAGTGGGATCCCACCCCACCACTTATTTTCCCCATGTCAGGGGCTTCAAAGATAAAAAAAATCGCAGCCCCTCACCACCTCACCTCTGCCAAACCCAGGTTCTCGGGTCTGCTGTGATTTCCAAAGCATCGCTGTCCAGCTGCAAACCTGGTTGACCAACCCCCAGCACAGACAAGGAAGGCACCCATTGCACTGGCCTTCCCACTGTCCCCTGTCAACAGATGTGCTCCTACACACAGGGTGTCCCCACATGGCTGCAGTTTGGCTTTACAGAGATCCCTCAGCCTTGCTGGCAGGGGGGAGTTGAACCAAGCTGGCTCCTCAGGGAAAATTTTGCCTGTGTGATTTCTAGTTCAGTAGTTCCCACAGCTAAAATACAAAGCACTGAGGCTGAAGGGTTTAAAATCTGCATCCACACTAAAATACACTGATCATTTTATAGAATTATTATTACTATATGAAAGTATACACTTCAAATCCCCTCAGAAGCAAATGCTGGGGTAGTGACACATGGTGGGAAGGAGAAAGGCTTACAGAAGTTTCACCCCTTTTCATCCTTTAAACTGCATTTTTAAATTATAGTAATCACAGTATCTGATCAAATTCCTGACTGGCAGAACCATTCCCAACAGAGTTGTTCTCCTAAAGTGTTTAACCTTTAAATGTAAATAGATTTCTTTTAGATGACTTCTATAATTATAGATAACTTCTGCCCACTGAAATGTCTGTTCAGTTCCCGTACACTCACCACTTTTTCAATTTGGCTTTTTTTTAATGAACTGGTTTTGCAGAAGTAAGAAAGTAACATAAATAATCAAGTACACTTGCATTGTCTTTACCTGCTTGTAAATTAGTGATCTAACAACATGTTTAACAACCATCACTCCTAGATACATCAGTTATAGCTGAATCAATTGATGTGCTTAAATGTAGCTAAGGAATATGGGAAATAGAGAAAAATCTATCAAGATGTTGCTACAGCCATTTCCCTGATGAATACAAGCAGTGCTTGTGTCTCTGAGCAGTGCAGCCAAAATGTCAAGGACTGGCACAGTCAGTACCCGTGGGGATAAACCTACTTCAAAACTACTCTAAAGCACATAGATTTGGGTAAAGATGTGGGTCCTCCTTCTGTGGGATGCACAGGGGGAAGCTGCCAAGCTGGAGGCATCCACAGAGGCACAGGAATGACATCTGGAACCCTGGGATATGAAAACATGGTGGGAATGTGGGGATGTTTGCTCAGGTGTCTCCTGCTAAACTTGATCCTCTGAAAGAGGCATTGATGAGCAACCCCAACCAGAAGTGGGGTCTGATCCAGCCCAGCAGGTGGTTTTCCCCAGTTCCATGACACCTCATCAACAGTGGATTTTGGTCCAGCAGGCTGGCAGCATCTACCAGAGAAGGGCTCTTCAGGCCCCACCGTGTCACTTTACACCCACCTGCCTGGTTGTGAACAATCTGTGGAACTTCAGGGTGTTTCTTCAGCAGGCTGGTATCTCAGAACAGAACTTTGTTTTTGAATAAATTTTTTTTTAAAGACCAAAACAAAACGGTTTTGCACTGGAATTTAAGAAATTAGCATTTCTTTGGTTTTCTTCTCTCAGGAAGACGTTCAAAAAGCATCATTTCTGTGGCTTCAGCCTCAAACCCTTCTGAGGTCTCTTATGATCTCAGCCTCTGCTGTGTTTTGGTTGAGGCACAGGCACATGGCAGGGTGGTGTTGGGTGCAAGAGGAATGCAAGGTGCTGTATTTAGATTCCCATTTTCTAGGTAAGTAAAGACCTGGTGAAGAAGGGACATTCCTCTGAGCTTGCAGGACCCGCCTTTCATCCCCACCAGTGAGCCACACACCCCATGCCCTGCACTGCCCCAAGGCTTTTATGAGGCTCCTGCCTTTGCTGGTGTGGGACACTGCCAGTGTAAATATTAAAAGAGCCACTTTGGCCTGCTCGGAAGTTGTGTAAAGCATCTGTACAGCTGTGCTGCCATGGGTGAGCTGCCCTTTGAGAGCTACAGAATTGATTTTTGTTGGGCTATTGTGACTTGGAGGGGCTAACACTGGGGAGGAAAGTCTGCATGGTTGGAAACAAAGATAAAATTAGATGAGCCTTTGACATTTGTCCAAAGTGAGTTCAGCCCAGAGGGGCCTGAGCATCCATACAGACCAAAGCCAGGGAACCTTATTTCCCTCATTAGAGGGGAGCTCTCACCCCAAAGTGCTTAGAGAAGGGTGGCGTGGGCTGGCCCTGTGGCACCATGCAACTGCCTGGGCAGCTCCAGCTCTCAGTCCCCGTGGCACACATGCCCGGCCTGACGGCTGTGATATTTAAAATTACCACTTCCTTCATGCTGAGACCACAGAACATTGCCTGACAGCCAGGGGCATCCCCTGCGTTTGTAGTTTCGGCTGAACGTGAGCTCCATGAAGCCATGGAGCCTTGCCAATTAGAGTTAATCACTGTTTACTCCCTGCATTCCTTCCCACCTGCCGCTTGCAGCAAGTTGAAATAAATGAATAATATTTAAATGAATAGTGCATTTGTGATTCCTAGCAATTTCCCTTGAAGTAGTTACGATGAGCACATTAACTGGTACTAATTCATCATGCTGTTTGTAATCTGGCCGGGATTCAGATGGGAGAACCTGTTTTCACAGCAGCTAATAAAAGGTGGTTTATTGCTGCCCTGCCAGGTGTCCTGAAGCTCCAGACACCTTCCCAGCACAGCAGCCATGAGCATCTGCTTCTCTTGGCACATGCTTCTGGTTAGAGACATGACAATTTACGAACAGGCCAGGCTGGTTATGACTCAGCCCTAATCACCACAAACAGTCCTTTTGTTTCATCAAGGGAAAACCAGATGGAGCAAACATCTACTGAACGCTGTACAGCTCAGGTGCATTATATAGCACCTGAAGCCCAGGGATGTGTTCATAGGCCTTGCCCTAAAACAGAGTGCAGGCTCAGGAGACCAAATTATACCATGACCTTACTTATGCATCATGCTTCCAGCTGTTCTGGCTCACACAGGCACCCCATGCTTCTGGGGTTCCCATGAGGCCAGACCTGCAGCAAGGGCTGGCCCAGGAGCACTGAGGACCGACCCAGACCCAGGAGTCGATTTCAAAAGGGAAGCTGAGGAAAAAGGGCTGCAAGAGGTTGGCAGGATCCCCCAGTCAGAGAACACTGACAGCTCTGCGCTTACTCCCCCTCAGCAAGGCAGGAATTAAGTTAAAAACTGGCTTATGAAGGCTGTGTGGGCTCTGCTGACTCACGCCAGGATGTCGGAGGAGGGGGCTTGCCTTGTTAGCCAGAGAAATGGCAAGGCTGGGAGAGGAAGCCAGGGCTGAAATTTCCATCCCACTTTTGCCAGCACACCCAAATCCTGTAAGGGAACAAACTCATCCAGTGACCGAGTGGAAACTGCTTACAGGAGCAGGGAAGGAATTTGTCAATGAGCCCCTCTAATTTGAAAGTGTTTATCTCAGTGAGGGCAAGGAGGAGGGCACATGCCCTTAGGGTATGCAAAAGAGCTTAGAAGTACCTCCTTATGGCTAAAGATGCTAAGCTTCTGCTAAACCCATCAGTTAATAATAGCTAATAGCCTACAAGAAAAGAAAGAGATTTGGGTTTTGGGGTCCTGGTCAAGGCCATATCAAGACCTGACCCATGGTGGCCAGGGCCCAGGC
This sequence comes from Machaerirhynchus nigripectus, assembly GCA_013397975.1. Taxonomy (NCBI): domain Eukaryota; kingdom Metazoa; phylum Chordata; class Aves; order Passeriformes; family Dicruridae; genus Machaerirhynchus; species Machaerirhynchus nigripectus. The sequence continues at coordinate 1,065,039 of VZRQ01002381.1, read as the reverse complement.
AGTGCCTCCAGCAGCAATCACACCACCAGCAGCCGCCTGGAAGGGAGAGGCTGGGTTTGCCCAGGCTAGCCCCAGCTCTTCACTAACAGAGTTCTGGCAATGAAAGATCCTCATAAATTATTAAGAAGAGGGGGCTGCCTTGCTTAAAGGTTTTGTACTTTTAGGCCATTATACTATTTGCCATGGAGGCCAAGGGTGAGGAATTCCAGGGAGAACCAAGGGGTAGAGAGTGGAGAGGCACCCAAGGCTTTGGAAAGCACATCAAAGCCCCTAAGCCATTAAGCTATATGGTGGCTTAACCAGGAAATACACCCCAAAGCAGCCAAATAACAAATAAAAAGCAGGAGCAGTGTAGCACTTTGCACAGAGTTGCCTACTCTCAAGAATGTAAAGGTCAGAATTCCATGCTTAAAAAGAAAGAATTTACATATAATGCACTTGGCTTCTCCTTCAGCTTTGGAGCCTTTAGGGTTGTGTTTTAGTGTTCCTCCCTAACCACTAACTGCATAATGAAACCTGACATTTTGATGTACTTCATATTACTCTGGGGAGGTGCAGCTTTAGTAAAACACCAAATACATCAAGAGCCAGCAGCAACTTTTTCATGGCCCTCTGCAGCCAGCTGCCATTCTAATGGCCAGCAAAAGGGTTCCTCTTCTGTGGGTTGCTGGAGCAAATTAACCATCCTGACTTCTCTGCTGAAGAGGAATGTCGTGTAGTGTTACCAACCCCCAAAAAGTGACAGCAAAACACGAGAGAGGCAGAATCTGGTTGAGAAGAAAATTAGTAACCAACCACATCATTCACACCCCACTGCTTTTTGGGAGGCATTGCTGAAGCAGCACACTGCCCTCGCCCTGAGTAAATACAGCACCATCCTGCCCACCTGCAGACAGGCACCCAGGCCTGCTCTGTGTCAGGAAAACAGCCCTGTACTGGTACCCAAAAATGAATGCACAGTGCTGCTGGGAGTCCCCCCGTGCATAGCTTCCAGCCAAATTCTTGCCTTCTCCAAGAGCTCTGCCAATTCTTGGTTTCTTTTCGAGTTTGTGTTGCAAGACTCAGAAGTATGACTTTAGCCAGATCTTCTGAGAAAGCAGTCCTTCTCTTCTACACATGCACATGCTTAAACAGGCTTTGAATCTGCCCACCATATCTTAACATAATATAATAATGAAAAAAAAAGGAAAAGTAGAAGCCTTGAGGCCTGCAGAAGTCTTGTGAAGACAGAAATAGTAAATAAAAATAAAAATCTTGCCATCATCCTCACAGCAGAATAGGCTGATAAAGGAAACCAGCTTGCAGCAGGCATCAGGGAACCCCACAACAGAACCCCATTTCTCCTGGCTCACACAGCTGCCTGTTTACAGGACTTCTGTAAAGCTCCTCCTTGGGACAGTTACAGCACTTCAGAAACACGTGCAGCATTTCTCTTGCCCTGCGTGGCAGCAGCGGCGCACGGCAGCCAGGGGCTCTGGCACCACACGGCCGCTCCCGGTACCGCAGGCTGGAGGGTTCGGTGCAGAAAGCCCCGGAGGACACCGTGACTCAGCACCCTGATCTGCCCTTTGCACCACGGAAAGCCCAGCGCAGGCGAGCTTATGGCAATGAGCAGGTTTCTCTGCGTGTGGCACGGTCTCCCTGTGACGTTCTCCAGGTCCAGGTGCCTCCTGTGTTTGAATCATGAGCCTCCTGTCTGATTTGCTTCCATGATAAGACTTTCAATAGCTAACTGCATGTACAATAAAGTAAATATTCAACCAACTCAGAGCTAGATTGCAGATCAAATATCTTTAAATCTTTCTTCTTTCCCTGTTAGAAACAAAAACCCACACATTCAGCCTGCAGGGGAAAAGATTGCTCTCTTAGCACTTCCCTCAGCTCATGAGATAAATAAGCAGCTACAAGTTTTGTACTTTACAAAAAACAGGCGAGGCAGCTGCACCACTGCATACCATGGTAATGTGCTGGGAAAGAGCCAGATGCCTGCTGAGGTCTGGCTTCTCTTCTGCACTTGCTCTTTAGTTCTGCCCTCCAACCCAGCTCACTGGCATGGCAGCATGGGCTGCCCGAGTTGTCTCTGGCCAGGGGAGGAGGTGGATGCCACCTCCTGTCCTTCCCCACCAAGTGGAAGGGCCACATTCATACAGACTCAGACCACAGAAAATCTCTAGAGAGAATGTGGCTGAAAAGCCCAGGCTTAAAACAGAGGGAGGAAAGAAGGAATATGAGACACATGCTCTTTCCTGGTTCTGGATCTTGCAAAGGTTGTGGATTCTGCAAAAAGTGCCAGCCCCAGGGTAGGATGTCACCCTGAGGACCAGCCAGAAGCCAATGTCCAACTGTTTCTGCAAACCACCATGGGTTTGCTGGGACCCCCTTCTGCAGGGCAAGGCAGTGGCTCTTGGTAAGGGGAGGCAAACTCTTCCTCCCCCACTGCTGGCATTATTTCACCAAAGGAGGGACACAGTCCATCATGTAAAACATCTGCATGCGAAACAGCAGAAAAGGTTTGTGTCCAACCTCAGCCTGATGTTCAGCAAGTTGTAACTTCATTGAATGCCCCCATCCTGAGCAAAAAGATACCCAGAACATTCTGCAAGGTGCATTGGGACTGCTGGAAAGTTACTTGACTTCTCTCCAGGTATGGAAACTTACTTACAAGAGTGAGAAACCCAGACCTGTGAATGGCACATGTTTGGGGCTGAGCAGTGCTGCTCTGTTTGGAGCAGTCCTTTGCTGCAAGCAGCAAATCCAAAACACGAATGACTTCTTAAAGCTTCTCATCTGTGAAGAGTTGAAACTTGAGAGACAAAAACCAAAAAGTAACCACATGCTGCTTAAGCGCAGGCTTGGCGGCCCACCAGGTGTTAGTGACCACAGCAACTGGACTCTGGTGGAGTAACGCAGCCCACAGCCAGGTCTCACTAACAGCTTGGCATCTCCCCTGGTAACACCAGGTCACCAAACAACTTCCCCATGGGACAGATAACAGCTGACAGTCACTTACCCTAAGCATTTTATCAGGTGGGAGCTCATATTCATGAGTTTCATGGAATCATTAAGGTTGTAAAAGACCTCTAAGATTTCCAGTGAATTGTGCACCCATGTTCACATTAGTTTGCTGTTGGACGCACAAGGATAACAGTTCCCTAAATGGGCTTTGACTGTTACTTGTACTAAGAATTGTGTTGCAAAAACAACTGGCAACACCTAAAAGCTGAAGTTTTCCTCTTTGTCCTCAGTTTACAGGCAAACAGCAGAAACTGGCTGGCATTCCCTTCCCCTCCATACCTTTCCTGCTTGCTACCACAGCACGCTAGGCAGAGGGAAAAGAGCAGCCAATTTTCTTTCACAGGTGCTCCACTGTGAACCCCTTGTGAAGAAGCCTCCATCTTCATATCAGATTCAAGTGTTCCCTTATCTGTGGTTGTTCCCTGGGTTGGAAGGGTTGCCCTCCCTCACAGTTACAAGGAGTTTCATGCCTCCCCCTCAGTGGAGTGCATCAAAGCAGGAGCTCTGCTCAGCCCCTGCCTCAGCACAGGAAAGGACAGAAAACGGCCACAGAGCAATTGCCAGGGAGCTCCCCCCTTCACAGGGGCTGACCACAGCAGCTCTTGCAGCCCCCGCTACCCCACCTTGCTCTGAAATCAAGCTGCACTGGAAATATACCAAGCACAGCTCCAGTTCCTGACGGTGCCAAGCAAAGGCACAGGGAACTGCAGCGTGTGCAAGGGGAAAGGGAGATCAGTGGTGTCTCTGACAGGTGAATGAATCTGAGCAGAGCAGGGGACTTAAAGATTTGGGGGAAGCTTTCGGGAGGCCCTGAATAGCTTCCTTGAAGGCTGCATCGCACACTGCAGTGTGAACTGGGCTCCACTGAACCCCAGTCATATCACTGGGAATGGCCCATGCTCGACCTGGCCACTGCTGAGCAGGCAGCTGAGCCAGGCAGATGCTGTCTGGAGACAGGCAGGCTCTGACGCAGGAGGGATTTAGTCCAGTTAGGGCTTTGCAGAGCAGAAGCTGCACCCTTACATCCACCTGCTAAAAAAGCCCTGGCAGCCGCTAGCTGCAAGGCAGGCACAGCGTGGGAAACCCTCTCCTTCCCACCACGGCCTCTGCAATTCCCAGCACAAGCAGTTACACAAATTGTAAGAGGAAAAACCGATCTGCAGCACTACTTTATTATTTAACCTTGGTTCAGCTCCCCTCCTGCCCTTACATGAAAAACTTGCCTGTTATTCTGCTTTGACTTTTCCATGCATAAAGACAGCCCTGGTTGCTTGACCACTAACAGGTACCCACTGCCTCCTCCCCACACCTAAATGCGCACAAAATACAGCTTTTAACGTTCAGATAGCAACATTGTGTGGGTCATGCACTTTGAACAGTGGAGGACTGGGGCAAAGAGGAGTCTGGTGCAACCTTCCTGGAGCCACAGCAGTGTTAAGGGTGCTTCCAGTGCGCAAGCACGCTATAGGTGAGATGGATTTCCACCCAGAGCCCCAGCACTGTCCTCCCTCCCCTTGAGAGAGCTGAGACTCCTGCTTCTGTGGGAAATGTGAGGTCAGGCTTGATTACCAAATCTCCGATCGAAGAGGATAAAAAACTGCACACAGCAGAGAAAGCAAGTCAAGAGGAAAACAGCACAGCAGTCTCCAAACCCTGCTCTGAGCTTCTCTTGAATTGCCCTGAACCAGTTGTTTCTCTGTGACTCATATTCCTCTTCTCCTTTATCTGCCCTTTTTTCTTCCAAACTTGTTAGGGAGGCAGGTTTAGGCATTCCTAGGAAGTGAAGCAACAAAGGAGCCCTTATCTCAGCAGGCACGCGGGGCTGTTTCTGTAGCAGCCTCGCAGGGGCGGAGAAGCACCGCTCCCGGCTCCCCACCTCCCTGTCCCCGCTCCCCAGCCTCCCTACCCGCAAGCCGGGTGTCGCCTGCACCAGGACACGCTTCTTCTCCAGGGCAGGCACGAGTGTTTAACGCCAAGGCAAATGCCCATCCCACTTTGCTCGGTGGTTTCATGCTCTGAGCACCACATCCTCTCCCCACCTCCTGGAGGGCTGGAGGTGCAGCAGCTAGCACACTTCTGCCTGCACTAAGCTGCTTTGGGCTTTGAGGACAAACACACTGAGGTGCGGGAAGTCCTCTTCCCACTGCCACAGGCTGTCATGCAACCAACACCCACAGATGTGCTATTTTAGTCATAGGCAAGCCCACAGGTGTGGCAGCCGCCGCGCATCATCTGGGATGTAAAATCCCAAACACAGCCAAGATTTTTGGCATGGGAACTCCTGGCTGGAGCAAATAAAATCCTCACACTTTGGGAAGGCCAAATCAAAATCCAAACAGTGTCAGCTCTTCTACTAGAAAACAGAGAAGTATTTAAGATGTTGGGTAATAGTTTTCCCACCTAGAAAGAAACATGGTATGAATGAGAATGCATGGCAGAGTAAAGGGATCCCAACAGGGTAAACAACCTTGTGTGAAAAACCTGAGTGCAAATAAAGAAAATAGCAACTTTTAAAATCTCTTCCTTCCTCTTTCAACACATAAAAATGTAACTTTTGGGGGAGGCAGGGGAGGAAGGAACACAACTACACAAGTGGGACCAGCAAAACTGAAATAAAAAATCAAGTTATCAGAAGCTTATAGATGTGCCCAGCACTTTATGATCCAATTTATATGAGGCAAAATATGCCCTTGCAGCAAAGGCAGCAAACAGTATCTTCAGCTGCATGAGGGAAAAAGTTGCCAGCAAATGGAGGGAGGTGATTCCTCCCCTCTACTTGGCACTAGTGAGGTCACACCTGAATCCAGTCCTGGGTCCAGCTGTGGGCTCTCTAGTAGAAAAGAGACATGAACACACTGGAGAGAATGCAAAAAAGGGCCACAAGGATCATGAAGGGACTGGAGCATCTCTCCTATGAAGAAAGGCTGAGCCAGCTGGAAAAGTTCAGCCTGGAGAAGAGTAGGTTCAAGGAGAACCTTATCTATGTGTATAAATACCTGAAAGGAAGGTACAGTGAGGAGGGAGCCAGGCTCTTTCCAGGGGTGCCCAGTGACAGGACCAGAGGCAATGGGCACACCCTGAAACACAGGAAGTTACCTCTGAATGTCAGGACACATTTATTCACTGTGAGGGCAACTGAGCACTGGAATACGTTGCCCAGAGATATGGTGTTGTCTCCATCCTTGGGGATATTAAAAAGCCACCTGGACACATTCCTGGGCAACCAGCTCTAGGTGGCCCTGCTTGAGCAGGGGGTTGGTTCAGATGACCTCCAGAGGTCCTACCAGCCTCAGCCATTCCATGACTTCATGCAGGAAGCAGCAGATAGACACCGTTTTCCTTCTCCTCCCAGTTTACACATATACAAGAAAACCGAGAGAATAGGTAACAGATTTTTCTTCAGCCAAGGAGTCAGGTCAGCCCCGACCTCACATCACCGGTCTGAGAGCACACAAGACAGAGCAGCAGAAGGGACCTTGCATGGCACTGTTGGTCCCTTGCTCCTGCCAGCAATCATCTTGTATTTATTCTGTGGACCAACAAGTTCCTTTTAACCGCATGTAGGTTGCCACTGCGTGCTGTGGTGAACAGCACAAGCCAGAAATGCAGCAGGGGCAGAAGCTGGCCCCAGGCATTAGTCACCTGTACAGCAGCACTGACGCTTGCACAAGTGGGACACATGCCTGCATGCCTGACGCTCTTCTGACAACCAAAACAGCCTCTTAACATGGGTACCAACAAAGAACACCAGATCCAAGACAGAAACTGCAGATAAAGCTTCTCAGCCAGCAGCTCTGGTGCCAGGTATTCATTGCTGAGCCCCACCTACCCGACAGAGCCAAGTGACAGGCACAAGACATGCTGATGCTTGTGCTATAAGCAGATTGCCGTCTCTGCACTCACTCTACTGCCAACTGCAAACTTTACCAAACCCATCTGCACCCTGGGGTGATCCTCCTCACACCCCCTAACCAGCTCTGAGTTACCCAGCCTGCTCAGGTGAGGACTGCAGGGGCACAGCTGGGCAGCAAGAGTTCACAGCACTTTTGAAGAGCTGCTGTAGAGCACCCAACAGTGCTGAGCACCCCTTTCCATGGCAGACAGGCACAGGGCACTTCAGATGAGGCATGTTCCTTCCCCATGTGTGGTTTTGGGGCAGCATGGCAGGAAGTTACATATCTCCAAACCTACATCAAAGGAGCCTCAGGCATTTGCAGCCACTAAGAATCAGACACTGAACTTCCCAGCATTAATCTCTACATGCTGACCAGCAACAGCAGTAACCTTTTCTTTCCCAAATTGTTCCTGTCCCTTGGAAATGGGTGACAGGGAGGGTCCATGTTAACCCTGTACTCATGTGCTGCTCAAGACTTGCTGTCATCACCTGTAATCCTGAAGCCACTGGTAGGCAGCACTTGGAGACTGCTTTGTTTTAGGAATGAACAGAACTGCACTGTGCTCATTTGAATTATATTAAATATTTCCTGCAACAAGTCAGATAGATGAGTTTATTCACAGAAAGATGAGGTTTTCTTGGACTTACCACATTTAAGTTCCATCAAGGGAAGTAACAAACCCTTTTACCACGTGAACTAGGAAGTACCCCAGCCCAAGGTAACTTTCCTCTCCTTCCACTTGTCTCATGTGAGACAAACTATATGCATTACAAAAAGCCAAAGAGAGTAATATTCAAAAAAGACTTTTTCATGCACTCCTCCTCTCATGCAGTGTTGTTTCAAAGCTGTTAAGAACATTACACAACACTTGTTTAAAAGCCAGGTTGATCTTTCCAAACTTTAAGCCCATCTATTCAAAAAGTTATTATATATAACTGTCAGGTCAGATACACGAGTAATACTTTCACAGACCTATTACAGATGTTTTTTTACTTTAATAGTAACTTTAGCTTCCAGACTACAGGCCCTCCAAAGCCTGTTCCCACTGAAGATGGTTGCCTTTCCTTCTGCATCTGGCAGTAAGCACCACAACATTTTGCATGCTCTCAGTAGGCTGAGAGGCAAGGTCTCTCCTTACAGACAATGTTTGTTTTCTCAGGGTAGCACTTAGCTCTGTTGTCTTCTTCATTCCCAGCACAGTGTACACATCCCACAACACCACAGGAGCGCTCACATCATCCCGGTCACACCAGAGAGGCAGGCTCAGCCCGCAGTTATTTATCTTCTAGGGTAATGCCCTGATAAACCAAGTATGCAGCAAGCCAGGTGGGGAAGGAAGGAAATTACCTGAACATTTATACAGATGGAAGCAGATATCCCAACTCACTTTGGAGTTGTCATTCTGGAGACAGCACAAGTCTGGAGTGGGGCAAACAGGTACCAGAAGGAACCGACTGCTATTTCAATCAGACCAAGCTCATCCCCTTCCTTTGCTGCTGGACACCTTTCTCAGAGACTGCTGATGTGTTATGCAAACCCGATACAAGCCCAGAGGTTAGAAGTGCTCAACAGCAGCACCAGGCTCTATAAATAAAACAGCCAGCAAGTCCTAACTCTTACTACAACGCAGCCTGTGATTACATTTGCAAAAAGGCAACAGCTTTTGGAGAGAAAAATCTATAAACAGTAAGTCTAGCAGACAGATGCTAAAATGAATCAGCAGCGAGACACTCACACCTGTAATAGAGCTGACCACATCCACTTTTCATCAGCAAAAGAGACTACCTAAGAAACGTCAACAGATGCTCTTGAAGGTCTGACTGTTGAAAGATTTAAGCCCTTGAAATCATTAGCATTATGCCTCAGAATATCTGAATAAAATCAGCTCTTGCTTTCTGCCTGAACACTTATTTAGTCTGGGAGTATCATCTTGTCTAAAAGGATTTGTAAAGGAGGTTTCTTTTAGAGAAGTCCTTACCATTTAATCCAGTTACCCCCTGTGTAACAGAGAATGACCCTGAACAGGGTGGGGGGAGGCTGAGAGTGCAGTCAGGCCTCTTGACATCACCTTGGCCTTTGCTGCTGCTGCTGTTGCTGTTATGTGTTAGCCTCCTACGCCTGCAGAAATTAACCTGAGACAGAGTTTTAAAAAATACTAGGTACAAGTAACCGCGAGTTTCATAAATGTAAAACTTCATCTCAAGGACAGATTCGTTCACTTAGGCAGGCTGAACCAGTTAGATGCACTAAGTGACCATGAAATACCTTCTGCTCCTTAGCATATTATTTCACTGTCAACTCAACTGATTTACTCTGTTAGTTTTTCTCCTAAATATGTCCAAGTGCAGTTGCAGCATTTTAATTTTTACTCTGGGTACATGTAGTATTTCACAGACAATTAAAAATTTACATAGCAATTAATCTCTATTCTGAAGACTGAGGCTCAAATTTCTTACTCATGAATGAGTTTAAGAAAATGCTCAGTCCATGCAGTACAGCAGAGCTGTCTATCACTGCACAGCAGACCCAGGGTCACTGTGCTGTGCTCCCGAGCAGCTCCCAACTCCATCACGGCAAGGGAACAGAGCAGAGATTCTTCCCAGCGAGAGCGCCGGGAAAGGTCCGATGAGTCATGGGAGCAAGCGCTGGCAAGAGACCGGCTGCAGGCACAAACAAGTAGCTCAGATTTCATCAAATGAAAGCCAGTAAAGAGCCAAAAGACTTTCTAATATTTACTACAATAATTTGCTATTGGAGGGGAAAGGGGGGACATCAGTACTCTGACTCTTTTCTGACTGTATCTGCTAAAAGAACCAGGCATTCTTCTCTCAGTTCAGGGATTACAGGAAAATACAAAAATCACAATACAATCCATAATCTGCTTCCACACAAACATTAACCAGCAACTACGACAACTGCCGTTTCATTTGCATTAGGAGATTAGCTAAAGCGTATCCCCCGGGGGGAAAGCCTCACATAAATACAAGGTTTCTGCATGTCATTTTCATAATCTGCCTGTTAGAGACAGGACCTTAAAAGCCCCACTGCAAACTCAGCACTCATTAATCCACTCGCCCATTTTGTTAAACTTTGTTTCAACTGAGTAGCAGTGCTTGACCCTCAGATTACAGCTTCAGCAAATTCAACTGCATCAAATCTGAAAGGAAAACAGCTGAATTTATCTTAATGGCAGTTTAGGTGCAAAAGCTAAAATTGGTAGTGTTCAATTAAAATCTTCTAAAGATTAATATTTTCCCTTGCCTTTAATATTTCCAGCAATTGAAGTATGAAGCACTGGTAAAGAGTGTGCAAAATGTTAACTCGGCTAAAGCAAACACGTACTTATTTTTCCAATACAGAATCTTCAACAGAGCAGAAACTGATTGCAGAGCCTTGCAAGAGACATGCAGACTGTTGCTTTTATTTCATTGCATTTGAAAAAAAAAGAGCAGATTAAATCTACCACAAAAAGTACACAAAATATAGAGACTGCCCCTATTTAATCACCATTTTAAGATCTTAACAGTGCAGAAGTTTTGGGAAAAGTACCAAGTTCCTCTTTGATACCCCAAGAAGTCTTGTCCCCAGGGGTGGTCTGACACGACCAAGAGCAGAGACCTGTAGTGCTGGAGCTGGGCCACTCCAAATGCAGGGTCTTCCAGCCTCCTACAGTGACTGGAACTGTCAGTTCCAGCAACCAACACCAGTCCAACAAAAGCCAAAACTTTGCAACATGCTCAGTCATACTTCTCTTAAACCATTCCTTAAATGTGTAAGTGGCTTCTAAATCCATAACCACATTTATTTCAAAATTAGTCTTAAAACTCCTTCTGCAGGTTTATGCTCCCCGTTTATTGGTATCTCCTGACAGTGAATAAACCTGCTGCTAAACTTCTTGTCAATATAAAAACCAGCTGCCCTGTTTTCTCTCAGCTTTGAAGGCCCACAGTTAAAGAAAATTAAACACAGGCTTGAAGCTATTCCATGTATTTGTAAATAAAATAATTTGACAGAACAAGATTACAAAGTATGAAATGAGCCCTTTCAGAAAGCTTTAACTACAAGAGAAGTCAATGTTCAGTCCATTTTGTAAAGTTTTAAACAAATATCACTGAGGAATATGAATATTTCCATAAAACACTTTTTTTAATGCTTTTTTAAAAAGCTTGGACCATATACAACAATTTCAGATGAAAAATTCCACACGCACGCATTGGTTTGGTTACAGCTTCAGGGGTCAGTGCAGCACAGTGCAAGTTTCATTCACAGATAAAAAGATATATGAAGTAGGTACAAGTACATTCTCAAAATACAGGATGTGGTCTAACTCTCAGCAACCCTTTTCCCACCACCAAAAGGTGCTGAAAAGCAAAACATATGGAAACCAGGGGGGAAGTACACAAGGAGATGAACTCTTTAATAAGACAAGTTAATATTTGACAGCCTAAGAAAGAGGAAACAATTGCACAAGGAAGAAAACGATTGTTAAGTCATTAGAAGGTATGTACGAGGGAGGTTTGTACTTTGATTCTATAGAAAAACTGAAGCTAGCAAGTCTCCACTCCTGAAATAGAAATACCAAGAGGTACAAAAAGCAAGCACTATTAACTCAAAGTGCCTTCTCAGAACAGCCCATTTTCCCTGCTGCAGGTCACCACTCCCTCATCTTTCAAGGAAAAAGTGTATGCAACTACTTATTTCAGCTAGTCTTTCAATATATACAATCTGGCAATTTTACAGAATCTTCCTGGTCCCAAATCTGTGTCAGAAAGTGTTTTTCCCTTTGTGTATTTATTTCCAAGTAGAACAAATACTCCTCAGTGCTTCTCAAGAAAGCCTTATTTTTAGAAGTTGTCTAAGCTAAAAGTACTGATGCAATTTTCACCTGAAGCAATGTCTTGCAAAGTTTGAATGTAGAGTGCCTCTCTATAGGCGCTAAGAGCATCTTTAGCTACCAGAAATCTCATGGAGGGATACAGCTATGAAGTACTCTGCCTAATTTTTATTTTAAAAAATGACTGACACTTTCAGCATACAGAATGGGAGACTAGTGCAACATCCAGCATTGATTGTTTATTCAATAAATATTTAACCCAATTATTGCCAACCAAGGCAAACAGTGCAGAAATTGTCATTTAGAGATACAAAAGTTTAACTTTTGTTGTATAAAGTCAGTTGCTGCTATATTCATACAACTATTTCAAAGAGGTTTTTCTGCTTCAAAATTGAGGTTATAGTTATAAAAATACAGAAACATATTTGGGGGTTTAACATGTCTTTGCAAGTGTAACTTTTGCATTTATATGAGAACATGACACTTCTGTATTAAAGAAATTAAAATGAACACTATGATAGATACATTTTCTGCACTGACAATTTAATGATAGTCCTTAAATACATCTTTCTTGGTCCTGGGTATACATTTAGAATGAAATAACTTGCATCTCACATTTATCCTGAGGTCAGCTGTGTAAAAAGGAAAGCCAGTTTTATAAAGATACTTGCAGGCTTCTCGTTCAAAATATGAGGTTATTTTTAAACAAGCCAATAAAACTCTTGGGGGGAAGAAAAAAACCCAATACTCTCACCAGTGTTTTAAGAAAAACACATTTTTGTGGTTTTTTGACATTTTTGGGACTTATTTCCAAAAATATATAGGCTAGCACACCCAAATGCTGCATCACCCAACTAAAATTTCAGTATGTATTTGCCAAATTTGAAACTTAGAAACTGTTCTGAAAAGTCTATAAATCCCCATGAAGAATCTCCCTAAGCTTCTCATCTCAACATCCCAACCCACAACACAGCTTCTGCAAGGAGAACCCTGCTGAAGCCTATGGGAATCTGCAGTCTTCGGGTCTGCCTGCACAGGTGAGGACATGCCATTTGGGTCTCCATCACCCACCATGGGGTGCAGTTATGACCTTGTCAAAGCTCCACTTTGAACACAGCAGTTATTTTCAATAGCACCAACAATCTCTCAGATACCAGCATGTAGGCAAATACAGACATAAAATAGGTTTTTTTGTTCCTGAATCAGCACAACTGGTACAAGGCACTGCTTGGCATAGGAAGTCATAAGTAACAGCAAAACAAGAGTTTCCAAGTTTTGTGACATTTAGGTTTGTACGTTAGATGACCTTGCAACTCATTATATACCATGGCTAGAAAAATAAGATATTCTACAGGATTAATGAAAACATCACCATCCCATGCATGCTCACAGTCTTCCACCCTAGATCCAAAAAACCCCCACATAACATATCAATACAAAACATTAGAAAGTATGGGTTGTTAAATTAAGAAAGTACATTTCATTCTCCAATCTTCCACAAAAGTCTACCTAGACACAGCTCAAGTAAATGAAGTTGGAAAACATTCTGATAACATTTGCACCAGTCTATCCCTGCAGAGGAGAAAAAAAAAAACAAGTATTGTCTAGAGAATTCATAGATTGAGGCACATTGCAGTTGAAGATATTCAGGCATATTTCATGGCTGGAACAGGATTTTTCTGAGGAACCTCACTACAGACTTCCCCAAAAGCAGCTCCATATGGTTTGAAACACAACTTGCAACACATGGAAAAGCATTTGGTCCTTAATCGCTACTGTCTTCATCATCATCATCATCAGATACATCATTTAAAGACGACTTAGGTGACTGGCTGTAGGAGTCTGACCTAGAGGACTGACAAGCAGTCATCTCCCCGGTAGAAAGAAGATCATAGCAGAAGTCGCAGATTCTCACTGGCTTGGAAGACTGGCTCGGGAGCAGAAACCTCTTTTCCGAGCAAGGCCCGCACACAACAAAGCCGCACTTGCGACAGTGGTGACGGCGGTTGACGGGTGTAAACTTGGCTTTCTGACAGCGCATGCACACAGTGGCTTCCGAGTCCGGTACCCACACGGCTGCGTGTTCATTGCTAGGGGTCTTCCCACTTTTGGAAAGCAAATCAGAAACACACTTATTTATGTGGTTCATCCACTCAGACTTCTCTGTAGCAGTGGCAGCATAAACCGCAAAAGATTTTGTTGGTGTCTTGATAAGCCACCCATTCCGTAAGTCTCCCTCATCCTGGATGGAATCAATAGTGACGTTTTCCAGTGGGATTATGTGCTGTTTATTGTATTTCTTCTTCTGGATGACAATGTTACCATAAACAAGAATGTCATTGAACAGGAAGAACTGCCTTGCTTTGGGCTTCTTCCTACACAGTTTTGTTAGCACTCCCTCTCCAATCAGTACACGGCCAGGAATAGTCAGGGGTTGACCAGCTGCTCCAAAGCAGTTTTCCACTATACTTATTCTTCTAGTATTTGCCTCGCTGTTTGCCAAGCGATCCACCATCTTTCACAAGTATCCTAAAATTAGAAAAAAAAAAAGTTTGTTATGAGAACAGGACTGATTCAACAGCAAGCAGCCTTCCCCAAGGAAGGTACCAACCCCGCATTTCTTAAAATACCTAACAGGACCTGCTGGCTGAGAGGCATTGAGTTGGGCTAGATTAAATCAAGTATTAACACCTAAGAATTTTTAGCAACCGATTAGTCTTTTTTCCAAAAGCAAAAATGTTCTATGCAGCTGACAGCTATCTTTATCACACAGACAGCACCTACAGCACTGCTTTTGACAGCCTCCAGCAACAAACTAGCTTCCTCTCTAGTAAGGCTACTGCATTCTGGTTTAATACTCATATTTCTCTGTATATCCTCCTGCACCTACTCCAGATAGCAACAGAAAGTATAATTCATCACTTCAAATTCTAATGCTGCAAAACATCAACTTAACTTAGCAGCCTGGAGACCCACATTAGTTTTAACACAACAAACAAATTATATAATTGATGTTCACAATGGAAACCACACTCCCTGAGCCAGCTCACTATTGCTTTTTTTTCCAGTGTGTAAACCTCAAGCCATGGGCCAAAACCATGAATCTACCTGCTGGAAACATTTTGTACAGGCCACAGCTTGCACCCCCCACTGCGTCTGCTTTCATGGCACACTCTTGAGCCAGGAACAGGGAGTGAGTCATGGCTGGTGGCTCATCACCTGCTTGCTGCTGCCTTCGTTTTGCAGGAGTCCCACGGTCCCTCCCTCCTCACCTACATGAACCACATCTGCATCCATCACACTCAGGCAAGCTACACTGGCACACCTGCACAGAGGGCAAGCCACACAGCTCACAATTGCTCCTGAGAAAGACTAAGTGACCTGCACCAGCTCAAAGTTTAAAAAAGATGACTACATTTCAGGAAGTGCTAATGAACTGTATGTACAGACTAAAAACCCACCTTGCTGTTCCCCAAGTAGCAAATAAGATTTTTTTCTTTTAAGTGTGAGACACCTAAGGCATCCAACAGAGAACTAAAATTAGGAAGTCACTATAATGATTCATACCTTGGCAAACCACTCTTTAGTCTCTTTTGCCCTAGAGTTTCCCAGGCAGAAGTCTGGCAAAGGAAAATCTTGCCAGTCCAACCCAGATCTGCTCCCCTCAAACTTCTTGTGAGTACAGCCATGAACCTGAACTGTTGTGCTTGATGCAACAGTGACATGCCTGGCAGAGGCAAGTACTATGGACAGACTTTTTCTCAGCATGCAGAAAATGCTGCCCCTTGCCTCCCACAGGGCTGATGCTCACAACACCCTCTGGACAGCCACAGCTTTGAATAGTGAAGAAGAGCAGAGCAGCAATTACTCCAGTGCCTTCTACCTGCACTTCACCACACGATCCCAGGTTGGGAAGTCCTCTACTTTACCTACTTTAATCTACACTGCCTGCCATCAATACAGCATTGGCCTACAACCAAGAGGAAATGGGGCTGAAACAAGGCTCAGACTTGAGGCTGCTCAGACTCCATTGCTCTGCTATAACCTGATACAGGCAATCTCTTCCTATGAATCAAAGCACAGATACTTCCTTACAAAATAGGGATGAAACCTCTCATCAGGCCTCATCTAAATAAGTATATTACCTTTGATTCCATAAATCTACATGCCCAATGTTAAGTATTATTATTGTAAGTTACTGCTTTGAAAGTGTAATTAGTTTCACACTAGAGTAGTTTGACAAGCGAGCTTGCACAGATATAGCTACCTTTTGTAAGCTCTGCACACATTATCTTGTATCAAAGTCTGACACTCAAGAGAGAAGAATCTCTAGAAGTTACTTATCAGCGCTGTTTTTGAATTTTCTTTACATGCCTCACAGCATTAGTTACAATACATGAGTATTGTGTTAACTAGATTATGGTTAGGAGAATTACAAAGGAGGATTACCAAATCCGCAACAATTTTGATCTGCAGAAGGTGAAGACAAAACACAAACTGCCAAGTAAAAAGTAGTAAGAAGGGAATGGAAAAGAAACTAGGAGCTTTTTTACGTGTACTTGCTGTTGTCCTAGGCTCCAAAATCAAATTCAGCTGCCTGACTGCTGAAGCCCAGGATCTGGAATGATGCTTAATTGCCATTAACTGCCAAATAACCATTCCCACCTAACAATATATGAGAAACAAACAGCCTTTGCAAGCATCATCACTGAACCAACAGCCCTTCAAACTTAGAAAGCAAGGCCTCAGTCACAGGATCAGTCTAAAGTTATTTAGTAATCCCATGTTACCCGTGAAGTGGAAAAGGACATCAGAAAGCAAAGGGCACAGCCCAGAAAATACACTTTTCTGCAGGTACAAATCAATATGCACTACTTATGAACTTACACTTTTATACCAATTATCTACAAATTACAGCAAGTTAAATGCTTTTGGTAGTCTGCAGGGGGCAACAGTACTTCCACCCCCACAAACACAACCATACTGATGGGTTTCAGTGAAGCAAGCTCTTGGTGTGAAGTCACAGGCACCTGTAGGAAGCAGTCACTGCTTCACAGCTCCAATTCAGCCGCTCTGCACTCCCTGCCAGTAAACTGCAAACTCAGTTCAACGCCACTGCAAAAGCTTTCAAAATACAAGTCACTAGGAGAAGAAAACAACAGCAGAAAAAACTAAAGGTTTTAATTAACTGTTCTCTAGGACAATCTAAGAGAAAACAACTCTAACCAGGATCATTTAATAATCATCATGACTTGAGACCAAGACACATGACTCCAGAACTTGTGCTGAAGACTACATTTTGAGTTTGTTGTGAAAATGATCACTACCTGGACCTTAAGCAAGAATCCTGGGAAAGTTAAGGACTATTAAGAAAGACAAGATAAATCGCATCTCCTCTAGATTGAAACTTTTTTCTATAATGGGTAACATTATCACCTGTCGAGGCTGTAAATGCCAGAGACTGCTGATGCCAATTCTACCTTTCCAAGGCATCGTGTTTTTCCACACTAACAGAATAGACTTTTTAGATTAAGCACTCATATTTTTCTCATGAGTTTTTAAAGAACTAAAAATTAAAAATCCATCTGAAATCCTATGCACACTAATGCTCATACACCTTCACTAGCCTTTCCTCAGAAAGGAAGTAAGTTCAGAAATGGATGGGAAACTACCCGAAATACATCCTGATTACAAGTAATCATGGCACATGACAAAAATAGTCCAGAAATACAGGAGAAGACATCCCTAACTCACCGAAGCTAGAGTTACGAGGAGTGCACCTCTTCCTCTCATGAGCACACTGACCAAGGAGATTTAAATTAAAATATTTGGACATGCAAAGGAACTTTTAACCCCAAGACGCCACAGTCCAAATGCAAACTTATCAATACCCA
Organism: Machaerirhynchus nigripectus; assembly: GCA_013397975.1. Classification (NCBI taxonomy): domain Eukaryota; kingdom Metazoa; phylum Chordata; class Aves; order Passeriformes; family Dicruridae; genus Machaerirhynchus; species Machaerirhynchus nigripectus. The sequence continues at coordinate 1,047,400 of VZRQ01002381.1, read as the reverse complement.
GTCTTTAAAACTTACAACCTTGTCTTAAAGCATATTCAGATCTATTGTAAGAGATAGCAGATCATCATACCCTGGAACCGGGTGGCAATATCCTCCTCTCTTCCAGATAAACTTTCTTCTGAAGTTTCTGCTGTTGGCCACCATAAGAAGCAGATACTGGATTACTGCCTTGAAGATGCAGGATCTCAAAACCTGATCATACAAAGTGACTCCTGAATGATGGCAAATTGCTGAAAACATGCCCAAATCCTTCCCCAAACAAGTGAGAAATAGACCAGAACCATGGGTTTCTAAATCAAAGGTTAGACAGCTCCACTTAAGGGGAGAGTATCTTATACATAGTCTCAGTTTATGGATGCTGTGACAGCAAAAACCTCAAACCTATTATTAAAATTTTATCATATTTGACTAATTTCACACTTCTAGCACACAAATTCCTAAAAGTCCTGAGGCCCTTATGCAAGGGGAACTCCATTTGTGATGGAATTATGGTCCTCACAGACATCAGATTCATTTGCTGTGTACAGACAGCAGCACAGTACTAGCTGTTAGTCAAAACATTACAAAAAAAAACCCAAAACAAACCAAAAGAACACAAACAGATCACTTTGTAAGAGAAGTAACTACACGGAACTACATTGTAAGCAGGGTTGAGCAGCCTTTCCAAATAAGTAAATCTCAACTCTCAAAATGCTGCAATACCTTCAGTTTGTCCCTCACACACACGGTCTTAGTAAGTACCTTTCATGATGAAAATGCTGGACAAATGCTTTCATTTCCATAATGAAATATGCTATTTAAAGGTGACAAAATATTTCATGACACAGAAAGCCCCAACTCTTCTACAATATACAGAACTGTCTTTGACACTTAAGTTATTTCCACTTTATTTCTCTAGGAGCTTCTTGTGAATAAACAATTCTGTTATCAATATATCCAGATCTTCTTGCTCCCCTATTTTAGTCCCATTTTACACTAGTATCCTGTTGGTGAGAACAACCATCTCCAATGAGACCAAACATAGACATCACTGAAATTTTTGAAGAACTAAGAAGTTATCTATTTACCTAAAACACAATCCATGTTGAGGAGGTCACACATTTACTACAGTTATTAACATTCCAAACTACTGCAGCAGGAAAATAATTCTATTAGGGTTGCTGTGCACTGACAAGTCACTTTGCACATAATTGATTCTTTCTGCAACTGTACGCTGGAGACCAAACCAATGATTTACCAGCACTCAATACTTCTACAGGTCTTACTTAAAATAGGAGAATGTTTATTTTATATCCTAGCTCTGACTGTGATAGTGGCCAGACTAAACTGCACAGAATTGCTGCTGATGCTGAGGACATAAGGAGTCAACTAAAAAGAATGCAACCCTGACTGACATTGTTACACCCCATTCAATACTGACAGAAAACTTCTCTACTACTACAGTAGCACTGTAGCAGTTAGCATTAGCACCATACAGCAGAACCATAAATAACAAAGGTGCTGGAGGGGAGAAATGAGATAAAAAAGCTGTTACGGCACAGTAATGCAGACTGCATAGAGCTCAGCACAAAAACATTTCCTCACCCCAGCTCAGTGCACACTACCATCACAACCAGCACTTCCTTCAGGCTGCAGGACAGGCACAAGGGGTGTGCAGCACGGGGACACAACCCAAATTCCCAAGTTTCTTCAGCAAGACAGCAGAACTGGCAGTGTTTCATTACTTCTGGGTTGGGCAAGAACAAATCAAGTCCCATGTACAGTCCCTGCTAACAAATGTTAATTAATAAGCATCTAATTTTTAGCATTATTTTTCTTCAACACTCCTTCAAGGGAGAAAAATATCACTGGCCTTGTTATAATTTTCTGATCATCTACTATCATCTTTACAATTAGCTATTAGGCTGTTAACAACTACATTTAACACACTGTATTAATACAAACCAGGCAGTCTGTGTTTCTCAGAGTCATGGTATCAGGATGCAGGCAGCTTATCCATTACTATGAATATTCATAGTTAAGATGACAGCTTTAAAGAAAAAAAAGCATATTTAAGCTGATCACAAAGAGGCCCATCCAGTCCTAAAGCTGCAGCAGATCTTGGATGTTTCAAAGCCCAATTCAGTAACACAAGTCCAATAAAAAAGTGTCACTAACCATAGAATCTGACCACACCATCAGAATGGATGAAATGAGATCTACATATGGGTACACTGAAGCAAATGTAGAGAATAGCAAAGATTCAGAAATGGAGGAATATAAAAGGAATAAAGACAGAAAAGGTAGAAGCAGCAGATCTAAATCAAAGCACATTACACCTTGCCACCCAATAAACCTCTAAATAATTATCCAGTTGTGATAGAGCGCCCTTGTTCTCACACCTGCACATACAATGTCAGCAGCTATGTTACACCACATGCATTCAAATTAACCAATTTTCTTTCTTACCTAAAGGTAACATACATTCTTCATAAAAGTTTCTAGTTAAAGTCAGTTTATAGCAGGCAAAAGTTAAAGGTTTAATTATGCTTGACTTTACAACTTGAAGGGTCTGAATAAAACAGAAAATTTAAACAGAAACTCATTTTGCTTCCTTACACTTACATCACACAAATTAAATATATGAAAGGTATAGAAGATCAAAAAAATTTTTGCAAGACAGAAACAAGTAAATTATAAACCAAAGACGGACAATAACTATCTGCAGACCAGATATCTAATGTGCATTAAATGACTAGTTTGTAAGATGACTCATTATTTGGATCTAGAGAGGAAAATACCACATGCTCCCTAAAAAGAGTTCTTCAGGCAGAATCAGTCATTTAGTTACGTGGGAGTTTTTTAGTAACAGGTTTCAAATAATTGTTATATATTATCACATCAGACACACAGTTTTCCTCTTGCACTTTGCCTACGCAAGGAAGACATGCTAATTTGAATTACAGTTGCATAAACACCAACACTTAAGTCACCCAGAACCCTCATATATCCCTCACTCAAAGCTCTCTCTGAATCAGTGATATCACTACTTTTTGTGGACAAGCTTCCAGCTATAAAGCCATCTCAGTACTGTAATACAATACGTTAATCTCTATAAATATTATATATATATATTGCTCTTAAGAGCAACGTTTGACATTTTGCACCACTGCCAAGTGTAAATTTCTGAAGTGCAACCTGTTCAAGGAAACTTATCCATGTTTAATGCTCTGAAAATAGTTTGTGTGGAAAATTGCTGAATTAAAAACACGCACAGCAGGATACAAATGAGAAGACAAATCAGCATGTTTTAAATCTTACTTTGGCCTCACTAGTTACACCTCCTACCCTGCATCCTTCAGTACACCCAGAGAAGGATGATGCCATCGCTTGTCCTGGTTGGCAAAATTACTTTCTATGGATTTATATCTCATCAGCTGTCATCAGAATCCAAGCATTCACGCACAAGCCATTTTTATGGTCCTTGACAGCTAGTGCCAATAGCAACAGCTGGATTAAACATAATATAGAAATATCTGCAAGAAGCATTTAATTAAACTTTATTTCTATCATTCAGCATGTAAAATAAAACACTGAGAAAAATTAAGTGTTAAGTATCCATCAACGAATTTTTTAATCCATTAATATTTAATTTGGTTGTCTACAGTTATTTAAACACATCTGTAACAATTAACCGATAGCTTTTTTAGTATTGATTATATATTTGCATTATTCACCATTTGCTTTTTATTAAAAAGTAAAAAGACCAATTTAAGCATAAAGTTACTACCCACAAAAAAAAATTTCACGTGCAAAAATATTATGTTGATAGGAGATAAGGGTATGACAAATGTTTTCTACAGGTCTTCCTCTCTGCTAAAAGCTGACACGACAGCAACAACTACATGCCTGTCCTGTGCTAGAGCTAGATGGATGCTATTTAAAACATAAGAAAACAACTGTCATTTAAAGAGAAATACAGCCTTCTAACAAGCAGTTCTCTTAATGATTCTCTTCAAAAATGTATTCCCCAAACTGTTGTATTTAACAAACTGTCTTGCTATTGCTATCATAACCAGCTGGTAAAGATATCGAGGATAACCTGATAATATAACAAAGATGTATCGAGTTAAACAAAAAGCTTCATCGCAATGCTGAAAGGAAAGAAGAGTGGAGGTATTAAAGAGACTGTTTCAAGGTAGAGATGATAGCAGGAAATGAGGCAATAAGATCCATCTGAACTTCAGCATAGTCTTTATCCAGATAATCACTCGTGACTAACCTGGTTAATGGCTGCAGCGTTCAGAAAGATACTGACAGTGGGACAGAAACTTTGACTTGATTTACAGACAACAAAAAGGCCAAACAACTTTTCCCTGACGGCAATGTAAGCTTTTCAATCTTCAAACCATTTTCCAAGCCCTTAATAAATACTGGCATTTAATAAAGTCAAACAAGCTGCAAGATAAAACACTAGAGAAGATGATGGCAACACCAAGGCTGCTTCAGATTACAGATGTAAAGATGCTTGCAACCTTTTCATCCAAACACTATAAAGAAACAGTGTAAGCAGCAATCAGTAGCACACTGGCAGGAAAGTGGGTGTTACTGTGGACATCTCCCAAGTCTCATTTTATGATTCTCACGATTTTCACAATTTTCTACATGAACATTTTTTTTATTCCCTCCCATGAAGACACATCTTCCTGCATTGTGCAAGCCTGTGGAGCAATGGCTCCAGTGTGGGGAAATACCGATAAGCTAACTCACCCCCTCACTGGTACATCCAGTATGACCCAGCAGTCTTAACCCTTCATTTGTCTCAACCTGTTGGCCAGTGTTGTGGCATTGACCACAGAAGCCACGCCGGAAATATGTTAACAGCAACCACATTACTTCATACCGTGCAACCTGTCAACACTCTGCCTTGACAAAACTTTAGAAACCTTCAGATTATTTCTCAGTCCAGCATCTAGTCATGTCCAACTACATCATGAAAGCAAATCCATACACTTGTCTAGCTGGATGTCATCACAAACCTATAATTACTATAATGAACCATATGATTGTTTACATGAACTATAATGAACTGTTTTGTTTTTAACTGCTGCACATGACTATCACAAGTCAAATCCCACTAAAACTCTTCTTGAAAGTACAGTGTAGAAATTCTTATTTTACTGGCATCTTACAGTTTAGTAATTCTTTCTATAAATTAATTTTTGTATAATCTAATTTTCAGCTTACAAGCAAGGACAGTTCTTTCACTTTAGTTGACCAGTCATGTAAGAATTGCTCATATAATGTAAATAATTCTAAGTGTATAACAGCAACAGAAAAACTCACTTTATTATCAAACCCGCATGGCAAGTGCATTGCTCTTCAAGTTTGCAATAGCCATTATCCAAATGAGTTAGGAATTCCTGAGTTAGGATTGCCTAGAAAGACCAATTCTATCTTCGGGATGGAGATCACTTCTAGATAGATCTTTCAAGATGTATGACCTTATATTCCCCAACCCACTCAGCAGCTCATCTGGGTACAGAAAGCTATTTTTAGCAAAAACTATTTATTTTGCCAAGCAGCATATGTATTAGCACAGCAAGAGCAGAGCAATGCTGTTTTACTATCCAGGCCACTCTGCTGAACAGCTGACACGCTTCCTGAGCTGCCACATACAGGCAAAACCATCCAAGTTCTGCACATCAGCTTCTGACAAGGTTTGGTACTTAACACCATAAACCTCAGCTGGAAATAGAATGCCAACTTATCCTGCTTGTAAACAGAAATGCCAACTCACACATCCAAAAGAGTTATAATGCTAAGTAATCATAGAGGAGACACAAAGAAAATAAAGGCATGCGGAAGAGGGCTGTCCCACCAGACATGCTTAGCCTGTTTCAAACCTGCCCTGCATGAAGGATGAGAGAAACCACCCTGGCCATAAGGCCATGTGCAGGAATGGCAGCAACCTTGCTCCAAGCAAGAAACATGTGGCACCCATCAAAGAGACACAGAAATCCAGAATTGCTGAGTCCAAAGCTGTGCCCACTATCTTCTCCTTGGCACCAAGGGAAAATATGAAAGATGGAAACACAAGCAGTACTAAAGGGTTTGTACCACAGGGAAGTACATGATCAGGAGACCTCAATGCAATCCTAGACCAGTTGTATTTCCCTTCTGTCCCCTGCTGCACTGGAACTCATCCCTGAATGCCTCTTAGGGAAGAAGATACCTCACTGCAGAAGTCCAGGAGGAACATTCTTGTAAGAGGTCCAACCTTTTAATGAAGTCAACTGCTTATTACCACTGTCAGGCTTCTAATTACAATAAACCATGGTAGCTGGTATTGTTTTTGTCTTCTGGCATGATAGAGACAGAGCTGCTGCTGGGAAGAAACACATAATTCTTCATCCCCCACCTGATAGTCAGGGGTTGGAGCAAACAGAGCAACTATCTAAACTAAGTTCTCTGTGTCCTTACCCATCTGCTGATAAGCTGAGCATTTCCCAAGCACCTACACAGGCTTACACGGCTTTGAGCAGCACTTCGGGAGCTGAGGTGCTGCCCCATTTAGATGGGGAATTCTTAACACTGTTCAAGATGTGAAAGAGGGGGTCGCCAGCCTGAGCATGTGGAATGGCTAGAATTAAAGGAATTATTTAAAGAGTAACCAAACAAAAAAACATATACAAAAAACCCAAAACCACAGCACACAGCCAAAAACCCTGAAAGCTTGAGTTCTGTAGAGGTGAACAGGCAGGCCTTATCCACCATGAATAGTGCTCAACTCTGATAAACTCATCTCTCAAAGCACAGAAAGCAAGATCCAGGCAACTACATGCATAGCAAATACTTGCAGCTGTGAGCATACTAAAATGGGGATAAGTAAAATGGCTGATATTTTGTGTATCTAAAAATTATGTATTAATAAACTACATAACATACACATGCCCTTTAAAATTAATTAACAAACAACTGACTAAAAAAAGCCCAGTATTCACATCAAATCTTTGCCACCATGGGAAAAAACCCTAGTATTATGACTTGCCATTTGCATATATTTAGGAGCACTAGCAGTGGTTTAGTTTAACTTCTGGTGCTAGCAAACTGCATTTTTCATCTTAACCAAAGCACTGGGGTCATAAACCAGAATATGGTTTCAAAACTAATTTCCACAGATCTGAAGTCCAAAAAATCCCAAGTTCCTTCTGAAGTTTTCCACAGTTCTGAGTAGATGAAAGACATCAGAAGAAACACAGACAACAGATGAACACCTTCGAAATGTGCCTGAAGAGTCAAGGGCAGAGGACAGCAGCCTGGGATCCTGCTCCACCTCAAGAAGCTCCAGGAGACACAAACCCCATCTGCTGGGCCGGTGCCTAAAAGTCACTTGACCGGGCAGCAATACCAAACACTGGAACGTATTTTTGTTTACAGTTTAATGTTTTCCTACTCCAACTGTTTAGCTGCTGGGAGAGTCTCTCGCAGCAAACGTTACTCTCCAGTTTGGCAGCAGCAACTTACCCCTCCCTTCCAGGCTGCCTGGACAGGCGCCGGGTGTGCCCCTCCCATCCGACACACTGCTTTTCAAGGGACAGCTTAACTGGTGATAGCCCACTTCGGCAGCACCGGGGCATGCTTCTGGACATCTGGGCTAGCAAATTACTTGACAGATATACACACTTGACATTAAGTGGACACTGGGTGAGGGACATGTGAAAAAAAAAGAATCAGTGAAAAGGACCTGACCAATTTCAGAGCAAACTAGATCCTGCTTAAGCTTTGTCAAGCCAGCACAACAAAGAGAATCCAGTGTGTCAACATTTTAAATTTCGAAAAAGACCTATTTAAACTCTTCTGGGGAGGGGACACAGCATCATTACTATAGAAAAAGATCCAGATGCAGCTGTTCCACACGAACTATTGCCAAATCCATCTTGCAAGCAATTTCCCAAAACCAGATTGGCCGTTGTGGTTTGTTGTTGTTATGGATTATTACAGCACACATGGAGGCAACTTGCTAATAGCTATCCAGACCGTCTCTCAGTCAGTGCGAAAAATTTGGTTTTCAGTGACTGAAATAAATTGTATTTTTCAGCATGCTTCCTACAGCAACTTTAACTGACAAGTACAGAACATTTACAGAAAGATCTCTATATGCATCTCTAAGACACGAGTATACATTAAAAACAGCACCTCCTGGATCTCAGGGCACCTGCTTGTTTAAGCACCTGAGAGCTACCAGAACAGCTTCATGTTCCAAAGAGCTTCATCAAGTTAACAGAATTTATTTCTCTTTTTTTTTTTTTCCACAAACACAAACCTGTGACACACCAACCTGTTCACTGACTTATGTCTTTTTATTTTGCACTTTAGCAAGTGTACTTGTACAAGGTACTTAAACAAGACAGTGTTAAAAAAGAAAAAGCTTTCTGTTTTAAGTTTTCTTCAGTTCACTTTTATTACCATTATGAGAGAAGTTACTGACTTCACTAACAGTCTAACAAGGACTAGACGGCAGGTAATAATTTACAGCATGACCAAACTAGAGGGAGTTACCAAGTAGTCAGAGCCGGACAAGAGCCATTAATTTTCTACAAAGTACTACAACACAAAAGGACTTTCACTTTTAACAAGCCATGTTTTAAACCAGAGCAGTTTTCCCATGGAGTGTCACAATGTATAAGCACAGCAACATAACCACATCGTTGCTATTTCATTTTTATTGTGTCAAATTTTTTTCTCGTGCATATGTTCTTTGAATCCTGTTATAGGAAAAGAAGCTGCACAATAAAGAGGTTTCTTTTACCAGCTCAGTAATTTTAAGCATTTCCATAAAACTAAACAAGACACAAGCCAAGTAAAAACAGTCAACCTTCTCTTTTCTGACCAGGTGCAGTCCCCTCAACTTTCTCCTGCTCCTGACCCACCTAAGCTAAGAAATTTCTACTTTAAGAGGCACCCCTAATAATACTGTAGGAATACTTTCAGGAGGCCAGGCAGCTGATCTCTTCCTAACAGGATCAGACAAAACACTGCTGGAGCACATTTTCAGTATTATAGCAGGAAAAACAGAATACACAGACATACTAACTCATTCAAATTCTTCACTCCTTAATTAAAAAAAAGTTCCCAGTAACTTCTACCACTAGTTCACCAGCAAGAACAGACTAAGGACAAGTAGGACTGGCTGCAGGGAATCCTCTTCCTACTATTTAAAACTGCTGAAAGAGGTTGCCCAAATTGGTACCAAAAATGGCTCACACCCCAGTAACCAGGTGCAGGACTGGCATCAGGAGACCCCAGGGGCACAGGAAGCCAAAACATAGCTTAGGGCTTGGAATCAAACCACATACGATTTTCAGGAAGCTTGACAACACTGAAGTCCTGCAATCATGGACCTGTCACTGCTGATCCCCAGCAATGTTTAAAATATATTCATCCAGCACTATTTAAAAACACATAAGCCAATAAGCCAAGGGTTGAATTCTCTTTCTGAGCAGGGGACACAAGACCTTTATGTCAAATACTGCTACCTGATGACGCATGGGGTGAATGGTGAAGGTCTAGAAAACCGACATCTGACAGCTATTAATAAAAGCCAAAAGGAAAGCTTTAACAATGATAAATAAAATTTGTCAATCTTCAATGTAACCAGCTTTTTAAATGTAACCTGTGTGTTAAAAGGGCAGTTCACTTGCCTCGACGCTGTTAACCTAGATCAGAGAGAGGGGGAGGGGGAAATAATCACTGTCACACACAGCTTTCAGAACAGAAGTACACTGAAAATCACTCTCAGAAGTTTTACATTACCAAGTATTGACAACTAAGTCAGGAGAAATTTAAAACAGAAGGAGAAGGGTAAAAACAAGGAGTCATTTCCTGAAAGAACCCCTTAATCACAGCAGCTTACTGTAGGTGGTGGCCTTCCTGGGAAATGCATTCACTGGCCCTTTTTCCTTTCACTGTTTGTCAAATCTGTTTGATTCATTTTAGTTATATGGAAAGCAACTGGAGTACAGACTATCTAGAGGACAACTGGAAAACTGCACAAGGGTTTGCACTGAAGTTAACCTGCACAAAGAAGATGCTGACAACCGGAACGGCTGCGTGTATGGTACACTGTTAATTTGGTTAGCAAATTATGTGTACACTTTAGAAATGCAAATGTCAAAGAACATGCTGTAACTTTTCCTCTTTCAGAAGGCATACCAAGTACTTAAAAGCAAAACAGTTACCTCTTGATGATATGCTGGAGGCACAAGAAGCATTTAAAGAAAGTTAAAGTTGCTGATAACAAGATCATACATATCGCTATTTAGCAGCCCCCCTGTGTCTGTTTGAATCAGTACAATTTCTCAAGAGATTGCCTCTCAACACAGTAACCAACTGCTTGCATGTCGTCTTATTACATTCACCCACATTCTTACATCCCCCATTTACACCGGGGGTTGGAGGGCAGGGTGATGCAGCACGAACATTCCTGTATTTGAAATCCTTAACTTTCAACTGGTTTTCTTCCTCCTTTTACAGTCTGACAAAATGCCAAAATCCTCCTATATTACCTACACAATACGCTTAATACTGTTTTACTATAAAATATAATGATGCAAAGAAAAAAAATAGAAAGCCACTCCCTTCGACTTCATTTTCTAAATCCTTAAATTATTTACAATCACTAATAAGCTAAAAAAACCCCAACCAACCAAACCAAAAAATCAAAACATGATTATGTCCAAAGAAGCAATACTCTTTCCTATTTAGGCAACTAAAGTCAACATGAGTGCATTTTTGACTGTGTAGCAGTAAAGTGGCAGGCTGAAAAACATGCAGTACTCTTCTACTCAATAAGGCTTCTGCACAATAATATTATTTTCATAGAAGGAGAATCTTTATCCTACAACTCTCAATCAAGCCACTTCTCATGTGCACAGACTCATTTATTTCAACAGGACTACTCATGTGGCCCTGAATTTGCAGGACTCTTACTTACTAACACAGGTGTAATCACATCTTACAGTTCATGACAACAATAAAATAATCTTTAGTAAACATATTCTACCACATCTATCTACAGAGTAGTTTTTCACCCCCCTCAACTATAAAAACAAGTCCTTCAATGAACTGTGAAGGCAAAAGTTATCCTACAACAGCAAACTTGGCACTTGCTGCATTAGGGAAAAAGTTTTAAATACATGTTTCTATTTCGGAAGTCTCTATTTGCCTGTATGTATTCTCTTTTGGAACAAACTCCAACAATCTCCAGATTATCACAGTTTCATGCAACTACTGAATTAATTCATTAAAGTAGTAGAATATACATATACAAGCATGATCTATAACTTAAAAAAAATACAAAAATTAAATGGAAAAGTAAGCTTGAATATTAACAGAGCTTGAAATAAGTCACAAACGTACCTTTACAATTTGAGGCTGTACAGAATAAGGTTTCATTTCCTAATTAAAAAAATCAAGAATTTGAATTCCTTACCTACCATCATGTAAGAATCATATTGGTTGTTAATACTGGGATTTCCTTATTTGACATCACCCATTAATAAGTACATTTTAAGAACAAAAACTGGGGTGCCATTTTTTTGTTTGGACACCACTTACAACATTTTATGTAACAGATATTTTCAGAAAATCAGATCTGCAAGTACTAAAAACTTCAACTGCCTTATCTATGTGCCATGCCTTGATCCTAAGCTCTTACTTAAACACCTCTAGCCCTCTTTGGTGAAGACAAGCCACTAAATATGCTCTAAGTGTATGAAACCAGTGTTTGTACTCTGCCATAATTGCTCTCATGGGGCTTTTGGCAATGGTCTGTCATATCACGCCTCACCTGAAATTGCAGTTCCATCTCTTTACTGCTCTGAAACTATCCTGCATCCACAAACCACAACAGTGAAACTTAAAAGCCACCATACTTTTACTTTTTAAATATCACAAACATTTTGCAAATGATATTTTTTGTAAACTAAAGAGCTTTATGATACTATGGACAGATCCTTCTGCCACTCCGGGTACATGTCTAATTACTACAGTTAAAGCTCAGCCCTTGATTTAAGGGAAACAGAACAGAGCTCTAACTGAAGAATGATTTCATGACTGCATCTAATAAAAATTTGCTTCTAGATGAGAAGATACTACTCTCTTTCTACAGAATACAACCGAGGAAACTGAGCCAGCTTCTCCAGCTTAAAATTTCTGCACCCCAGTTTTCATTTAGCATTTAAGGGACCTCCTCTATGTGGGCTTTTATGTAGAGCAAAATTCAGACACAATTCCAAAAGGCACACAGCCGATTTGCATTCAGAAGCAAGAACTTGGGACTCAGGCTCACAACACTTCATTTTCACTGTTGTTTTCAACAAAATTGGTGGCACTAAAACTCTTGGGAAAGTATTATTTAAGAAACTAAGCTGATACAAAAGACATATAAGAACACTGGGATTCCTATTACCCACTGGGATTAGTCAACAGTATTTAGATTAGAGGCTAAAAGCAAGAGCACTGCCTTCTGAGCTAAAGAACCGATTCCATTCTGCATGCTGATGACTGCACACAAAGCAATTAATCTGCAGGATCTCAGCACCGATTACACTGCTGTCTTTAAATACTTCCCTTCTTTCAAACAAGCATCTCTAAAATAACTCAATATACAAGTATCAGAACTTAAGATCTGAATATTTAAGTTCTCCTTATTTCAGAAGAGAAAGAGGAATTTGCTGTCTCAGTTCTGAATCAGATTCCTGTGTTGTGGGTCTGGTTTTAGAATCACTTTGCCTACTGTATTAACCTCATCTGACCTTAAGCTCTTAGGCACAACGAAGCTTCAGATACAGTGTTTCTCTAACAAGCATCAACCCTTTCAGTAACTCCTATCACAGCCTAAGGACAGCCTGTACTAGAACTTAATGATGCTTCTGGAACCATTCGCATCAATTCAGCCAAAAGACAATCCTTGATCTCTGGTTAAGGATAGAGGAGGTCCTTTTGATTATCAACAACTATTGTACTGATGCTTCATGTCAAAACTCGAGTTACAGCCATTTCCCTTAGCAGGGACAAAGCCGATGCCAGGACGTGCTGCTCAGGAGACTCACCCATCGCTTTCCTGCCATGATGAGCAGTTTTGCCATTTATAAATATCGGTGCCGATGAACGTAAGTATTTCGAATGCGGCAAGAGGAATAACATGCGGCTGTCTTTTCTCGAGCTACTTTCAGAAAACAGCTTATGAGCCATACGTATCTCTGGCAGACCAGTTACATTTCCCTCAAAATAGGCGAATTTCATAGGAAAAAAAAAATAGCACCTTATGCTCGCAGCCGCACGACTCGCGGTTCCGCTGGTTTTTCACCACAGCGTCAACACTTTTCGGGCGACTCGCTCCGAGAACGACACGGAGTTTCACCGGGCGAGCGAAGGGTCGGGGGGGAGCGCGGCCCCGCCAGCCCGCCGGGGCAGGAAGCGCCCTCCGCCCGCCTGTCCCGTCCCGTCCCGCCGCCTCACGGCGCCTCGGCAGAGTCACGAGTCGAGGAGTTTCGGGCACTTACGTAACGCCGCGGGGCCGCCGCCGTTGTTTCTCCCCCTTCCCGAAGACGAACGCGTTTCCGAGGCCCCCCAACTCCCTCACTGCCCTGGGACAAGCCAGCGCCCGCCGCTGTTGCTTCCTTCCCCAGGTCCTTCCCGCCCGGCCGCCTCCCTCCCTGCCGGCGGGACGCAGCGCTGCCCCAGTTCCGCGGCGGGACAGCGGAGCCCAGCGCCGCCTCCCGCCGGGTAGCTCCTTCCCCCCCAGGCAGCCCCCGGCTCCCAACATGGCCGCGGGAAAGCGGCCGGAGCCCCAGCGGAGAAGAACTCTGCGAGGAAAGTTTCCCTCTGGCTCCCCGGCCGGCCCCAACCCGGGCCGAACCCCAGCCGCCCGGAACGCGGCCGGACAGCGCTGCTCACCCGGTACACCCCGCTCCGGCCGCCGCCTGCCCCGCTCCCCGCACGGCCGCGGTCATACACCCCGCGCCGGGGGATGGACTCCGGGACACCGCCCGGTGGGGCGGGGCCGCCGCCATCTTGGGCGGGAAGGAATACCGCCTCAGCCCCGAACTGCCCGGAGAGCTGCCCTGAGTGGGGAGGGAGAAGCGGGGGCGGCTCGGCCGATCCCGACCCACGAGTGTCACCTCGTGGAAGAGGGAAACTCCAGGCACGAGACCTGCCTCATGTGGTTTTTAAGAGGCAGAACGTTTCCATTCTTTGTGGACGATCGCGGGTTTGTGCTCGCGCCCGTGGCTCTTAGTACACTCGCCCAGAGGTAATTCAGGATGGGCACGTTTTTAACTACCTCTCTCTTATACAGCACACGGAAGGAAATTAGTAATATGTTTCAGTCTGAAGAGTTACTGGTCAGCCTGTAGAAACTGTGGCAGGTCTGCTACAAGGGCTCCCACCACAAACTCTGTCAACACAAAGAGGCACTTCTATCTTCTGCGTTTACAGTTTTTTGTGTCTGCTTATCAAGTCATCCAGAGCAGTATTTTCCAAATCTAGCCGGCTGCTCGGCAGCTAACCTGATCCTGTAGGATTTGCAGCCGTTGATGCATGCTGCCAGAGGGGAAGGGTTGCTGGGGAGGTTCTGAAGAGCTGTGGAGCAAGGAGGGGTAAGAGGGTACAGCGCTATTAACTTCTATGGTATTGCTCTGATGCCAAAGTCCACGCTGGAAAATGGCCCAATTGGCGTTGTTGGGTTTTTTGTTGGTTTTTTTTTTTTGTTTGTTTGTTTGTTTTTGGTTTTTTTGTTTGTTTGTTTTGTTTTTTTTTTTTTAAAGAAAATTTCATTTACATCTAATATGGCAGTTTCATTTTTCAAATTTCACATTATTGAGCAATAATGCGGTTGGCTTTTCTGGGAATTAAAAATAGGTAGTGGGGCTTTCCAGTAGTAATCATGAACCCGCTGAACTTTCTGACTCTCAACTGAATTTTCTATCCCAGCTCAGACAGGGACACAGATAGATGAGAACCACATCACTGAGCTGGGTTTCTCCTGCTGTGGAAGACGGACACAAAAAAGGGAGCAGGACATGGAGGTCTGAGCACCCTAAGGCATGACAGCCTGGTCTTCCACTTCTCCCTCAAATCCATCCAGTCAGCCTGAGCTGTCATATAATTATTCTTAATGCACTGATTTACATATAGTGTGGGCCAAGCTGTTTAACACGAGTTTTTTGGAAACAGATGCTTGTGGCTGTTTAAGCCACAAATCTGAGAGTGTGTGTGCAGGAGGATGTATTTGGCAGGTGCTTCATGTGTAAAGAATTTGGGCACAGCCAATATTTAAATTGGCCACCAGTGTCTTCATTTTAGGATTGCCAGTTGCAGAGAGATCTTCACGTTGGAGAATATTTTATTTATGGGCTGGGCTGGTTCTTGTGAACCAAAATGATCACTTTGTGTTGTGACATTCTGTAGATTTTTACTTGTACTCGAAATCAATTTTCTTGGCATCAGAAGCAGCTTCATGGTTAATTAGATTTTCTTTCATGCTTACAAATAATTTTGTAATTCCCAGTGGAGCTAAGATGCAGCAAAAAGTTGGATACAAGCAAAGTGAAGCAGTCCTAGTGTTTCTGCCTGTTTGTCTGTGTTTTAATTCTCTGCATGAAGCCCGAATTTACATTGTTTTCTGAAAGGTCTGCAAAGTGTAACTAATAGCAGTGAGATGCTTTTTGTACCATGTATAGTCATGGAAAATTAGCACGAGACCTTAACTCTGCTTAAAAGATAAGTAACCTGTTGTCTGAGGAAGGCTGGGAACTAAAAATGACTTAATGTTACCATGCAAAGCAACTTTAGTGCTATGAAAGCCTGCCATAATATTTCTCTGTTACCTTCCTGTATCTTCAGAATTCTTTTTTTCCTACTAAATGGGATTTTTTTTACTGTGTTCAGCAAGAGGGGAAAACAAACCTGAAAATGCTGTGTGTTTGCAAATCCTCAAACACTTGTTCCTAAATCTCTCTATAAAAAAGTAAACATTTGACCTAATTTTTAAATAGTGTTGAAAACTTTGGCTAAATGCCAGTGATTCTTGCTTTGTGTTCACTATATCAAAATGTCACACTGATCATGTGTGCCAGTTTCAAGGGGGGTTTTTCTATTTATCTATCTTTGCTCTTCACAAAATGTCAACTTTGTATCCTAGTACTGCAGAAGCAATCTTGCAAAAAACTGGCTTTATAGAGAAGGCGCATAGAAGGCAAAGGATGGGAGATCATGGGGTGTTCTACTGGAAGAAGTAGACACTAATTTACTATTTCACATAGAGTGATTATTTAATTGTAGTTTTAATTTAGCTGAAAAAAACTTCTTCCAAAGCATAGTGTAATCTAAAGTAACGGTTACTTTTGCTCTCTAATTATAATCTTAGCGTCACGGTTACACCAGAGCTATGCTTTAACGGTGGAGGAAATATCTTCTTCAGAAAATATGAAATAGCAGTGATATGCTGCAACACGTCTTATACTGTGCTTCCTGAATTGCCTCATTATTTTTGAATGGACACTGCTTACATACAGATGTTTCAGGGCTTGCATTTTCACTTCAAATCTTCACAAGGATCATATGAAAATTGAAGCAAATCTGTCTGGTGTCGAGCCAATGCAAATACATGTTTCAGTAAGTATTTTTACTTCATCATGTCAGTGAGACATTTGCACTATTTGTGAAAGCTTCCAGTAATGGGCTGTCTACAACAGCCATCCCTTGGCATACAGGTTTCTCTCAAGCAATTTGAAAACTGCTGTGACCCTTTCCTTTGTGCTGATGTAGAATTTCTGATGGAACCTTACTGAGGTTGCAGCTTTCTTTAACATATAAAAATGCTCCAAAATTTTCAGCACTGTTGATGGGGGGCTTTTAGCAGTAGTAAAAAGTAGTTTTAAGAAAATTAAAAAGTAATATTTTAAAAATTGATAGAAACCAGCATATATATAGGTTCAGAGATTTACTGTGAGGCGAGATTATCCTTTAAAGGTGTCTTGCCTTTAAAAGCTGGAGTTGGAGATTTTTTCCTTTAGAGTTCCATGTACAATGAATTACCTACTGGTAGTCAACTGTGGTTTGTTTCATGGAAGTCCACTTGTCTCTCCCACTAACTCTTTTTTTTTCAAATGCTCAAATATCAGTTTTACAGTTTATAGGACTCGCAACTAGAACCTTGCAGCATTTGTTGTGCTTGGGCTAAAATGAGAATCTGTCCACTTCTTACACAGCTGAGTTCTGTGTTACAAAATGAAATTATTAGAGCTTTAATTATTATTTTAAATATATTTTTAAAATATATTTAAAACTATAAATATTATTTATATATTCTTGGTCAGCAAAATTCAGTCATGGTATATTGAAATAGGACTTCAAATGCTTTCCTTTCAGTAACTGTAGTGGGTTGGCTTGAAGTGAAGACCCCTTGTTCCCAGGGGAAAAGAAGACCTCTGTTCCCGAGATGAAAATGCCCTTAGAGGCAAACAACGAGAAACTTTGCTCCTGAACTGCTCATTCTTAAAATAGTACCCCATTAGCTAAGACTGAACCCTTGAAAACGGCTGTGGGGAAAGCTGTAAGTCGAGAAAAGGGACTTTCACATGCCAGCAGAAAACCACCCCGGGCGGCTGTTGTGCTGTGACACTGAAAGCCACGAGAAGACTCCTTCTTGTGGAAAAGCCCCATAGCATGGGCAAAAGAGACTCCTCTCCCTAAATGAACTGATAAAAGACTATTATAGAGTTGGTAAACTAACTGAAATAATCTCAAGTTTGTGCCTTTATGTTGTAACTGGAAAAAGGGGAGAAGATGGGGGAAAGAAAAGTGTTTTGCTGAAAAGAGCAAAGCTGTGTGGTTTTAGGGATGGGGGTTACAATAGGCACTTTTCCATTATGTTTTTTTCTTATGTGATTTTTTTTTATTGCTATAGATATTTCCTGTTCTATGGTACACCAGGGACTGGAAAGACACTGGTAGCTTGTGCACTTGCTAATGAATGTAGCCACGGTGATGGGAGAGTAGTCTTTATGAGAAATGGTGTCAATTGCCTGAGTGAATGGGTAGAAGAATATGAATGACAGTTTCATTTATTATTTGAGCAGGTAAGGTTGAAATGTGCCACGTGTTCTGTCTGAGTTGTAACTAGTTTTCTGTGGTCAAGAAGAAATTATTTTTCATGTTTTGTCAAGTCCTTCCACTGAAATGGGATTGCCAGTGTTTCCTTTTCCAGTAGGGTTTTTGGGGGCTTGAAATCTTGGGATGTATTGGGAAATATTAGTAAAGCAAAAAACACAAAAATGTTACAAAGCACAGACACCCCCTTCAAAAAAACCTTAAACTAACCAGTTCCTGTGCTCTTGCAACCATAATGTTTTTCATGTATTTTCTCTTTCAAATAGTGCTGTTAAAAGAATTTAAATTCAGTGCTAGTGAACTTCAGATATTTTTAAATGAGAACTGTAAACAATTCACTAAGCTTGAAATCAGCTCAAGGTCTGTGTTATCTTATCTGTATTTCATGTCTTAAACTTATTCTTCATTAAAGATTCAAGTTAAAGGTTGTGGTAATCAGAGCCATCAGCAGACTGGATTCCTTAGATCCTGTTTTATGAAGACCTGGATGCTTTGCACGAGAACTCCGTTTCAACTTGCCAAACGAAGAGGTCAGAACTTCAACTCAGCCTTAGTGCTTATGTGGCAAAAGCTATCTTTCTAACAAACCCCTGTAACAAGGCAGCATCGCAGAGCAGTGCAAGCCTCCATCAGCAGTGTCCAGCTTGGACACAAGAGGGCTGTCTGGAGACTGCATTTACTGTGGAGGCCAGACCTGGTACTGGATATATGTGAGTAAGATGATTTCAACAAGTAGTTAATTCTCTGATCATTTTTGGTTTCACTGTGACCTGTGATGGAAATGGGATGCTGCCAGACACCAAAATGTTTAAGAAAGAATGAGGACATGAATTAATTATAAAGTAGAGCTGTAGCATCTTGAAGGCGAAAAAAATGGTGTGCACACAAGAATTCCTTTTTTGTAACAAAAACTTTGATCAAAAGGCTGGTGCTGGAGCAAATTAACCATGTTGGGATGTGATGTTCTTACTCATACTTACTAACAGAGGTTTGGACTAAGATGTAAAGTACACTGACTGCACAGGTGCAAGGCTTGGGAACCTTCTACTTCACTGGCAACAGCTAAGTAAAAAAATGGGAATGTAGCAACCAAAACGTTTTGGGATGGGGGTGGTGTGAGGGGGACATGATGTGCAAAACTGGAACCCTGGTTTTGTGTTTTTTCTCTGGCTATCACTGATACTTCTTAGCACTTTTTGTAAAAAGGATAAAAGGCTTATTGGATTCAAGGCCAGTAAAAGTGCCCTAAACAGCACATTTGGCACAAACATTTGTCTCCAGTTTTTATCTGCTCCCAGGAACAGAATATGAGGTGCCATGAAACAGATCTAATACATGATTCCCTACTGTGGAAGAATTCTAAAAATCTGCTATAATTAATCAGGAAATACTTCAAAGAAAATCTTGCTAAGATCAGAGATAAGGATAGGTGACATCTGACATTTTCTGAATGAGTGACACTAGTTTGAGTTATACTTATCTTCTTGATAGTAACTGTAGCAGTTTGGAATGGAGTGCTAGGACTGTTTTCCTCAAAAGAACTGGCAGAAAAGCAAATTTAATGGATTGAGACTGTCACTGTGAAATGTTGCTAAATTGCAGAGAATTTAATGAAGAATCTAAGTTTTCAAATAAGGTTTTTACTACAAATTTTTCCTCAGGATCATTAGATCACTTACGAAAACTCACTTATGATGGAAGATGTATATGCCTTTTATTTCACTGCAACCCCCAGCAAGTGTCTAATGTAGCAAGTTTAGAATTAACTTTCCTGCTTGAAAACACAAAGAGCATATTATTAACTGATCTTTAAAATACTTAAAAGTATAGAAGATAAGAAAAGTTTTTTCCCATGTATTGGGGAGGGGACTTTGGGGGGTTGTGAGGTTTTTTTAAGAGAAAACTTAGGGCAAACTAAAGTTGCAACCATTTTGTTTTCAGGCAAGAAAAGGGATTGTCAAAAGTTACACATGAGACTAGACCCTGAAGCCATTGGACAATTTTCTGGAAGACCTGGCTGTGCTATAAAGAACTGTGTTGGTGAAATATGTGTAGTTAACAAAAACTTTCAAGGAAGAAAAAAACCAAACACCAAACAATCCCACGTTTAGGTGACAGGTGCATAAAATTCCAGGCAGGACTTTCAGATGCACTTCAGGAGCCACAGGAAGCAAGAAATTATCTCCCCTGGGAGTCGGAATGTGGCCCGTGACAGCAAGCCAACCCGGTCCCTGCATTACACTGAGCCTGCTCTGAAGGCTTTCCAGGGGGAAATTAGGAGCTGTTCCCAAAGTCTCTGTTGGGTTTTCCATCCTTCCAAGCTGCCCAAGAGATGTAAAACGTGGGGCAGGAAGGACTCACAGGACTGCCTGTGCTTGTATGACAGCAGGTGGTTCACCAGGAACATGCTATACGTCAGGCACTGCAGGACATAATTGATGAAACAAGTGTTCCCCAGGTTTTGGAGGCCACCTTCAGCATCTCACTTTTCCTGCCAGGCCATGGAACTCTTCTGTGGAAGAAGATCCCATTCTGGCAGAACCATTTCAAGATGGAGGAGGACACTTGGAGAAGCACCACCACTGCAGTGGTTGCAATGCCTTGTTTTTGGATCCATTCTTTATTGCATGCTCAAACTCTGTGCAGAAATCAAAGCAATTTTATTGTCCCACACTCCTCAGTGCTTCTTGCTGCACACCCTGTTCCTGCAGCGGTGCCACACAGGACTTCCTGCCGAGCCCTATCTTCGTGTCTTCCTGGAGCTCCCCTGCAAATTTTCTTCCAACTTCTGGATTTCTCAGTCCCACAATATCTTCCATAAAGATCTGCACTCAACCCGGCTTTCCTGCACTAGCACTCTGTGTCTCTTGGGACTCAGCACGTGCTCCAGAGGGCAAGCCTGGAATAACAAGGTTAGTCTGAGTCTGGGGGCGTTCCTGCAGCCTCCTCATGGCTCCAGTCCCATCCTGTCGTGTTCAGGCAGCACATGAGAGGACACAGCAAAGACTGTGAAACCAGCACCTAGAAGCTGGAAATCAGATCACGGTGCTCCAGCTCTGGCTGTCCCTGGACAGGGACAGTTCCTGTCCTCCCTGTCCACAAGAAGAGACAGTGCATGGCGTTAAAAAGCCGCTATGGGATGGTCCTGGAGTGACTGGGAGACTGAAGGCAACGGGGGAGACACAAGGTAACATAGGAGCTTCTCCAAGGATGTTGATTCCAACCTAGGGGCCCCAGCATCAGGGTGACCTCAACCCCAGGGACCCCAACAGCCCATGCCTAGAATCCAATGCTACATCCCAACCTGCTGCCATCCCCGGCCATATACACACGCTTTGGGGACCACACCCTGGCAAGCTCATCCCAGCACCCTGTGCCTGCTGAGCCAGCATTCCTGAGACCACCCACTCAACCAGCACTGTTACACCACTGTGTCCCTGCCTTCATCAGTAAATGCTGGACTGATGCCAGAGGGTTGTGTGTTTCCTGGGTGTCCCCATGCACTGGCTATGTGTCCCTCCGTGTCATGTCCAGTCAGAACACATCTATGTCTTGATGGGTTTGTGTGTCCTATGGATCTGCATGTCCAAGACTAGCACACATCTCCAGGGATAGAAGGACTGATGAATGAGAAATTGCATCATTTTTTTATCATCTGTCATTCCATAAAGTGACAAGATTTCACCTGTTTATCATCTTTCTCTTTGCTCTTCTTTGGTTTTTTCCCCATGTTTGTGGTTTTGGCTCTTTTCCAGTTCTCTTCCATTTCCAGTGTGTTGCTTCCTGTACTGCTGCTGCTCCTTTTTCTTTCTCTTTTTCTTGCTGCCTTGACTCTCCAGAGCTGGCACTGCTACTCTGCCTTCCAGCTTGATTCTCCAAAGGCAGAGGTTACACTCAGGCTCTTTTGACTTCTGCACATAAAAAACAAATTACATTAATTCAAATGGTCACCCTCCCCCCATGTGTCTTCCTCCCAAATTTGGTCTGGGTTCTTTTTTTTTTCATCTGCATATGCTTACACCAAAGCTTCTTTCAGCTGCTGATATAATGTCTGACAACACGTGAAAGGTTCTGCTTGAAGGCAGGACAGCTACTGCTTTGTGAGTGTAGAACACACCAGAAGGGTCAGTCTGCTTCCACTCCCTTCTAGCCCAGAGCTATTGATGGATTTCAACTGTCCTCTACTGGTACCTGACACACATTTTTAATGTTTATTGTCCAAATCTGTGTGCTTACCAACTGCACTGTGTGTTACTGAGAATGACTCTTATCAGAATATTGACAATAGAAATGTTATAGAAGCTCAAAAAGAAGACTTTAACTTCAGCATTTGTGTCTTTTATATTCCCAGTCTGCAGATTTACTCACTGAAAAGGTCCCTTTGTCTTTTCAACAGAGAGAGATGTTCCTCAGATTCTAGTAATACTGTTCTGATACCTGTCAAGAATTAGAATCATCAATAGGTTTTAGCCAACCCAAGGAAGTTTTGGGGGTTACAATCCACTATAAACCCCCATCTATAATTAATGGGTGAATATGATCTGGAGTTGAGAGCATGAAGCTATCAGTGTTCAATAGTGCCAGAAATTTCTGGTACACAGCAATACTGTCTGGTTTGGGGATTTCACTGGTAGAACATTTGCAGATGTTGAGCTGGCTGGGTCTGATGTTTCAACCAGTCTCTTTTCCACTCTCTAGAACAGTGAAGAGACACCAGTCTCCAGGTTATGAATAAACCACATTTCAAAGCACTCCAGATTAAACACTGACATTTTTGAAGGCTAAATCTCTTTTCTATAGCCATGCCACCAGAAGGAGGAGGCAACAATTTTCCTTCTGCAGATGATCACTAAGTCAACTAAGAAAATAGCTCAGACTAGAAAAAATAAATTTTTGACAGCTAGAAATGAATTTTCATTGCTGTTACTGTTGTTGGCCTGAACCTGCAGGTTCGACTGCAGGACAGTATCGTGTGCTCATGACACCTCCCCAGGCTGTTGGTTGAGGATCCTTGGAAAATCATATAGAAACAACTGACAGTGGCATCTCTGCCTCACCTCTGCAGCTCAAGCACCTTCTCATCTACTGCCACTTAAATGGAGGCTTTTGGGATTTCTAACCCTCCCCCGCCTGTCTTTAGGACACCTTTGCTTAAAGAAATAGTCCAAGTCCAATGGGTTCATATTTTCTATCCCATCATGTTACCTCAGCCACTAGCTTCTCTCTGGGGGAAACTGCTGACTGGGAGAGAGGTCAGGAATGCAGGCCAGTAGCACTGACATTCCAAGGCATAAAATGGCTCACAAGAGGAGACTACTGTGAGAGGGTGGGAGATGGGATGTATTTATTACTTGCTAAAACTGCAGGCATTTAAAAAATGAATTTATCATTTATTTTACTTGCATAAATTTACAGTCCTGGAAAAGTGTCATTGTCATAGAGGTTATAGGTAGGGCTGGCTCCCATGCCTGAAAGGCTCTAGGAACCCACCATCTCTCTCAGTGATGTTAGGACCATTTATTCAGCCATCTACAGATTTTGGGGGGAAAAGACCCATCAAGACCCCAAACGAGAAAAAAAAAATTATGTCCTTTTTCTGTTTTGGTAACTACAAGTCTGACACAGCAGGCTCAGCAGGGATCAGCAACTGAAGGGGCCTGAATCTGACCTAAGTAGAAAATTTAAAGTAACTTTTCAGCTAATGTATTTAGTTAAAGACCATCACTCCAAGCAAAAGTTCACTGTAGAACTGTAGTAACATCATTATATAAGCCAAAAGAAACATTCAGTCTTTTTTTCTCTGTTATTACCAGCTAATGAAACTGAGTAAACAATTAAGTCCTATGGTTATATAAAATACATTAATAACATTTAAATTATCGTATATACAACCTGTAAGTAACTTCTAAGTCAATACTGCTAAATTAATTTTCCTTTACTTGGGAGAAAGTGAGAAAAATATGTCTTTTGAGAGGAAAACTCTTCAATTGGTGTTTAATACTTCATGCAGCTCAATGGACTTGGGATGGTTTTAAATTATCAATTCCTCCAGACAACTGCAGTCATATAAAGGTGTCAGGGAGACAAGCACTGACCCCAGTTTTTCTGGCCACATGTGTGCACTGCCTCACACACAGAGAACACCACAGCTCTTGCAGCATGTGAGGTTCTCAAGACATCCCAGCACAAGCATTATTTTCCAAGTATCACAGTTTATACAGTCTAGTTTCATGTAAGGACACCAGCTCTAGCCATTGAACAACTAGCTTTTAGTAAAAATGCGTAACAGTAAAAAAGGAAAGAACATCCCAAAGAACATTTCCATGAAGGAAATACTAAGAAACAAAAATGGGATTGTTACTACTCTTGTGATCTTTGCCTAGTAGGTAGACCTTACAAGGTAAAACAATACAAAGCATACAGAATTACCTAAACCTAAACACAACAAACCAAACAGACAAGCTTCTGTGCTTCTAAGTCATCACAAAATAATTACAGTGAATGAAAGGACAGACAAAGTCAGCAGGTCAGGTGAGTAAAGGAACCATAAATAACTGGAGAGCTCAAACCTTTCTTTACATGCAGCCATGTGAAAACTTTGAAAAGACTAAAGCATGCCAAAAGCAAGGGCTTGTGACTTAAAGGTACATTTGGTTTGGTTTTTTGTTTTATTTTTCTAATGTTTTGTTTGTTTTGTTTTCCCCTGCATTATACTGGCTTTCTAATAGGAGGGTTTGTCTTGTTTGCTATTAATGCAAGAAATTATATGAATTCATTTTGTGATCAGAGGCCAAATATGCTTTCAGGAAAAAGTCAAGCTAGTCTGTCTGCAAAGACAAACCACCAAACAACCCTAAAATTTCTGTTTAACAAATCCAAAAAGATACTGTTCTGCAGGTCTGAGGCCATTTGTTTCCAAATACTTTCTTTCTAGGATTTGCATCTAAAGGTGAGATTCTGAACTTCAGTTGAACAGAACTGTGACTGTGTTTCCATTATGCCTTAGCCAAGTGCAGGAAAAGAATCCATCAGAGTATTAAGTATAACCAAACTATGTGGGTTTTTTCATTATTACTTTATTCCATCCTTCGCCATGATTTTACATCGTCTGCTGATAGCGGAGTGCCAGAAGTGTGCCATGACCCATTACTCAACTGTCAGATCTTGCCAGACATCAAACACTATTTGAGATCTAAATTTCCTGAAAGGCATTTAGGACTTGGTAAGAAGAGTATCATTATGGTATAGGAGGAGATGAATGTCTGACATGGGGCAGTTGGTGAGTTCATTGGAAAGAAGCACTTGGAAAACATGAGCAAAATCAGAGTGGGCCAAAAAGCAAGATAGAGGATGGACAAGCTTTTTTCTCTCAAATGAACCAGTAGAGATATTTTATGTTACTGTGCCAGAAACGCAGCTTTAAACTCAGAGACTGCAGGTCCAGGTTAACCCTGAATGAGTCTTCAGAGGAGACAGGAGAAATGCCAGTCAGAGGCTGAGGAAGAGAAAATAAATAAATGAGGGAGGGAAAAAAAGGCAGAAGAGATGTCTGTGCTTTGAAATGGGTAGCATGAGAAGGAACAGAAGGACTGTTTTCAAAGATTTTCTTACTATTTCATACAGTTTAATGACGTTTCTATTCCAGGAAGATCAGAAGGGCACAACTCCAGCAAAGTCTTGTGCAAGTATGACCAAGTTTAGTTCTTCTATCAAAGCCCAGATAACAGTCACATTCACAACTTAATGATACTAAAATTTTTCCCCTCTTCTCCCTCTGATATACCTTGACTATCCAAAAGTGAGGTACCAACTCCCATGATGGTATCGTCCATGGAAGCAATTCTAGACTATTTTCTGCAGCAACAGGCAGTACCATAGCACAATATAAGCGAAATGGATGGCAACTGCCTGTGAGAAATAAAAGCTGACTGCAGTACAAGCTCAAATGCATGTTAAAAACAGTGTAATCACCAACCCCTCCACTTCCTGCATGCACCATCACAAGTTCCTCTGCACCTCAGGTGTCAAATCTGACCTGGGGCCCTCAGGGATGTGAGGAACTGACAGAGAGTGATGATTCTCAACAGATTCCTAAAATACCTGTGTGAGGTATCAGCACTATCAGGATACATTAAACTATTTTACAGTACCTGTAATAAACATTCAGTCTTTTTTCTCATCAGTCTTACACAGTGTCCAGTGAAACATTACATGTTGCCAGAGGAAAATTCCTTGGAAAAGAAGGAAGAACATACTTCCTTTCCTCCAACTCAGGAGTCTGGGTACCCTGAGGACTGCTGGTCTTACTGTTAAAGACAGTACCTCTGCTTTTTCCTCATCATATGTTATAGATGGGCTTTTGGAGACTGGTCACTGAACTAATTTTGAAATAAAGGCGTTTTTGGTTTTTTCATAAAACACTACGCTTTTATGAAAGGCTTTGCTGCAATAATGTTTTCAAAGGCGATTGAGCTCACATTGTCCACAAGAACACAGTGTGCGAGGGGAGCTTTAGCTGTGAAAGCTGGTTTGTTGTGGTTTTTTGGGTTTTTTTTCTTGAGAGCTACTTCTTGGTGTAGAAGTGGTGCGTTACCTGCTGTTAGCTGAGTCAGGAGAACTACAGCGTAAACTTGCCTTAACGAGTCAGAATTTCCTTCTTAGTTCAACATAAGTGGTTCAGGTAACTGTGTTCTTCCTTCTTCTCCTAGGAAAGTTCAGTTTGCACCCTCCCAATATATTCCTGTTGAAGAACACTAAAATGTCAAAGACAACTGAAAAATGGGTCAAAAAATGAAAGAGAGTGACCCTTGTGGCTACGTCTCCTTCTGGAAATAGGAGTATCATATTTCCTAAACTAATATTTAGTCAGACCTAAGTGAGGAGAGTGAAATGCTGGATTGCCAAAGAGCTCAAACTTCTGAAGATGAAGGTTCAAATAGCAAGTGAACGTCAAACTGGACCTTTAGCTCCTTTTTTCTTCCCGAGGACATTTACAGTATTTACTAGATTTTAGCTTTCTTGAATCCTTTGTTACTTCTGTTGTGTCTCTCCCAAATGAGCATACACTGTTTCTTGCATAATGCTGCTGCCCCTCTAGTTATGCTGGCCAAACACATGGCTTTTGGCAGCTGCTGGTTTTTTGATTCTGTAGTTTGGTTTTCAAACGGTACCTAACTGAAAAATAATCTCTTGGCTTTCATTTCCTCTATGAGTAGCTTCCCAGTAATAAACAATGTAAGCTAAAAAAGCTGTACTTCAAGCAGTGTGGACCCAGAGCACATGTGGAACAGAATAATTATGTCCTAAAGTTTGCAATGCAAGATGTTTTTCCTAAACTAAATTACTTGGAGTTCTACCCTACAGTGCTGTAATGGCAACATGACTATTTTCCCTAGTGCTTTTTTTTGTATCCAAGTTTCTCATTTTTATGGAGCAGTGACTTTTGCCAGAAAGTAAAAGTCAAGCATTTCCTACTAAAAAAATTGTAACAGTTCTGTTACTGCAGCTAGGTACCTATTCCAGGTATGGGATACTTCATTGATACTGTATTCCAAATGAAGAGAAATCCTGACTTAAGACATTTGTGTCACTGCAGATTTGCAGATACACTCTATGACTCATGCAAGATGTTCTCAGGCAGACATACAATCACGAGTATGTGATGGGAAAGCAAAAAAAATTTACACATGGGAAGTATTTTTGGATTACCCTGACCTCAGAGTAAGTCTGATTTCAATTTTGTTAATACTAAAGAGGGACATTTTCTTGATACCTGTACAGTTGCAAATCCAGTTGGTCATTAACCAATGCCAATTCAAACAATTATGGGAGGGATATTTAGCTTGTGAAATAATTCAACTTGTAATGGACTACGACTTGTTTCCACAGCTGGTGTAGACTGTTCCTCTTGCTTTTAGTGAACTAAAGTTTAGGAGATTGGTTTCTCTTCCCAATTTTTAATTTAAAAGGGAATTTTAAATTTTAAAATAGCCCCCTAGTAATGTTGGTTATTAATGTCTAAGCAGTTTTTATGATGGATTGGGGTGGGGTTGTTTTGGTTTGCTGTTTGCATGTTTTTATTTAATAGGAACCAGAAAAGGACTGATTTTCAGCAGTGATGACTTTAAACCTGAAGTTTAGTGATCCAAAGTTCATACTGGATAAAATACTAGTACCTGCTTTTCTCAAATTCTTTCAAAATCAAGTGTTAGAATTGTGCATTCATGGAGTTGCAGTGTTATAAGGTTATCCCGGTCCCTTGTAGGAGAGAAGCTGCCATCCTAGGCTACAGCTGGGGACAGGGTCAAGAATGGGCCTAGCTATAGCTTTGCACGGGTTGGAGAAGGTTGGAGAAGGACCTGCCCCTCAGAGGATGTTGCTGTGAAGAAAATTTGGGAAATTGCTAGGTTGAGGTGCTGGAGGATGGTCAAAACAGAGGAGGCTGCTGTTTACCTGCCATGATGAGAAAGGAAGTGTCACAGAATCACAGAATCATTTAGGTTGGAAAAGACCTCTGAGTTTGAGTCAACCCTTTGACTGATCACCACCTTGTAAACTAAACCATAGCACTAAGTGCCACATCCAGTTGTTTCTTGAACACTTACAGGGATTGTGACACCACCATTTCCCTGGGGAGCCTGTTCCAATGTTTAACAATCCTTCCCATGAAGAAATTCCTCCTGATGTCCAGCCTAAACCTGCCTTGGCACAGCTTGAGGCTGTGTCCTCTTATCTTGTCGCTAGTTGCCTGGGAGAGGACTATACAGGAGACTGATTCCTTTTGAGAGGACAGGGCTGCCTCAACTGTCCCGACTCAGCACGTTTGGAACAAAACATGACCAAGTGCAGAAAGAGGCATTTGTAATGCTTGCTCCAGATCACAAAATAAACAGAGCGAATGTGCAGCTGGCCTGGTAGCAGCAACAGAGCCTAAGCCTTTGCTCTTCATTTGGCAGGAAGAGCTGCAGTGCCTGCATAGGAATTAAACATTTTCTTTTCACCAGACTTCTTTGCCACATTCAGAAACACCAGTGATACAATACCGCAGCTGATCTGAAAAGTGGACAGAGCCTGTTAAGATTTTACATTAAGAAAACAGCCAGTATGCTCCCAATCCAGTACATACTGATTCTTCTTGGTTTGTATCACCTACTTGGTTTAT
Source organism: Machaerirhynchus nigripectus (assembly GCA_013397975.1). Lineage (NCBI taxonomy): Eukaryota > Metazoa > Chordata > Aves > Passeriformes > Dicruridae > Machaerirhynchus > Machaerirhynchus nigripectus. Next base: position 1,018,083 of record VZRQ01002381.1, on the reverse strand, counting down.
ATCACCTATTCCATCTCTAGAAATACAGAAACCAGGGCCTGGGCTGAACAAATTCAAAGAGAAATGTCTTACTCAGGAATAAAAAAACTGCAGAATTAACCAAGATCTGTATCACAAACCAACTTCAACCATGTAAAGCAAAATCACCAAATAAAAAACTTAATGTCGGGTTCCTAACATTTCTACCATGCTGACAGTTTGTGATAAAAAGCGCCACAAATCTTGTTCACAGAAATTCATTACGTAGCATTTTACACTAAAATACAGGATGTTGTTACACAGCTAAGCATCTGGGGAGTTTAGCTACAATTAAAAAATAATCTCTAGGAAAAGCAGCTATTTACTAGAACAAGGATGAGAGAAGAACAAACTACCAGATTTGTGCAATTGAACCAAGCTGAATGTTAGGAAGCATTTTACCATACAACAAATCAAACAGATTTACCTTGATCCTAAAAGATGTTGAGTACAAAGCTACTAGTAATTTTCCACAAAAGAACTCCAGGCTTTAGAGAGAGAGAGCGCTAGAATTATCTGAAACATTCAGAAATATGTCTTCACAGTACCAAAGAAAAGGAATTCAGGGAAACCATGTAGGAGTGTGTCCTGAGAGACAATGCTGGATACTGAACAAAGGGGGCAGTCGAACCCACATCGCAGTGACAGCTGTGGGCAACAACAGAGACAAGGCCACGAGGAAGATACAGCCAAACTAAGAGCAGAGTGAAAATTCCAGAGATAAACTATGTATTTTATTTTATCCATGCTAATCCATACATATTAATGTATGGGCTCTCTTCCTTGGTTACAAAGCTATCCTCCCACTACCTATAGTCACTTCAATGCTCAATCTCAACATACAGTTAAATAATTTCTGCTAAAGCTTTTCCTGACAGTTTTCTTGCATTCAAATATACCTGCTCATTCTTCCAACTTTGGAGCATCATCCCTACTTGCAGTGCTCCTTGCACTAAATAGAACCACTTAGCTGATTTATAGGGCATTTACTGTAACTGCTTTTGGGGAAAAACAAAGCAGTCTTTTTTTCTTTTTCCTTTTCTCAGCAAAGAATCAAAACTCTCAGAAGTATCCATTAGCACCGTGTTTGTCCAAGAATTCTGTCATATTGCTGTTATTACAGGAAAGACAAGAAAAGCAGTCTCAGACAAGGACATATGACTTGGCAGACATGTGAAAAAGAGATATCAGCCTAATATTCCAAGAAGAAACTTTACTACTGCCAGCAAGCTGACAGCTACAGTTCATGTGCATCTGCTGTCTCCCAGGAGCTGCATTTTGCAGAAGTGTGAAGTCAGACACTTCACAATTCTAGCAAGTTAAGACATTAAAGAAAAAAAACTCAGCACTCTGAATCCATATGAAAAAACCAAGCAAACTTTAATATGTTTTTTTCCAAGATCTAATATACAAATACAATGGTAATAATGTACTCTTCTTTTGTAAGCGTGGATGAAATATATTGAAGTCCACTTTTCGCATGTTATATAAATAATCGTCTAAAGCAACCTAAAAAAGAAAGAAAGCTTAATCCAGATGGTGCACACAAATAATTAGGCATTAAGTTTAAAAAGCAGTATGTGAAACTGAATGAGAAACTGCAAAAAAGGCTTGACAGTTTGTGCTATTAAATGGTAGTGTAATCGTCACATTTCAAGCATATAAAAAGGTCAAGTTTTGTGAAGAGAAGCATTATCTTTGAGTAGACCAATCAGCAAATTAGGAAAATAGACAGGATTTGGGGCTCCTGCATCAGAACAGCAGTCTATGAATATACAGACATCTTGGTTGGAATGATGCAGTTAAAAGAGAAGGATTACAAGTGTTGATCGAGACTGTAAGGTTCTATAGTCAGGCACACATTACGATTTTTTTGAGTTTCAGGTGTTACATCCTCCCAAAACAGACACATGAAGTAGTAGTTAACCATGCTTGATTTGATACTCTTCACAAATGTATCAGCACAGTAGTAAGTCCATCACGTAAAGAATGCATATATCACACCCACCGTACAGAAAAAAGCAGGATACGCCTTCACAGGAACTTTCTTACTGAAAGATCTAGCCTAAAAGCAAACGGGGTAAGGTGGGAGGGAAGAACAAAACACACAAAAAAAGTACTTAGCAGAAGAATTTAACATTTCAGATTAAACATCAAGTACTATATATAATGCTTAGAGGCAATAAAATGTATTATGAGCATTATCTCTTCTTATTTTGACACCCTGAAACTGTAACGTTTCATTCCATGAAAGCTGTGTACAAAAGTAGTTACACCGAATTATGTAATACTGGGAGAGGCTTGCTAAAATACTTAATTGATTTGACAGACTTCCAAGACTACATACTATAAACCAAGGTAAATTAGCATCCCGTTTTCCAACAAAGTCACAAGTAGCATCTGGTTTAGTAAACACAGTTTAACCTTTTTTTCTTTCCCCAGTAGAGAGAAATGATGGAAGACCAGAAATGCATTTTTCTGAGCACATCTTTTTGGTTCAATGTCGCCATCAGTCCCAGGAGCCCAGTTGTAAAAGCTCTAGTTACATTTCTGAGACATTGAAATTATCTCAGTTCCTCAGTATCTACAATAAACATCTAAAGCATGGCTGAATCAAATCTGCAATTTAAACTCATACTCAACTCGGTACATCTAATAGAGCTGAACAAGTCTTCCTGTAATGCCTATCTATAAAAACCAAATCCCTCCTTGTTCTGCCTTTTCTTACAGTTTAAAACAAACTAACTCTCTATAAATACTGATACAAACGTGTGAATTTTTTAGTTTAGTTTTTCATGGATCCTTCCAGACAACTGAGAAAAACAGCCTGAAACTCTAGGAGGAAAAAACTATCACTCTTTTCAGAACACAAATTATTTTAAAACTTTGAGATATAATAAAAGGTATGTATGTATCCATCTCTAAAATAGAAAAATGTTCTTCCCTGATCTAATGCTCTGCCCTAATATTATTAATTACAAGATGAAAAAATAAAGTAGTCTTGTTTTACCTTCTTAACCCAGAATGGGCCACATGTCATTCAAAAAGCATTTTATCTCCCTTGGTAAGCTGAGTCCATAATGATGTAGCACAACTGAGACAAATGCAAAAAACCAAAAGGGAGACCTTTTTTAACAAGGGGAATCAGGGAAGGGGTGCTAAAGAGAAAGAGGAAGAATGTGTAGATGTATTTGTAGGCTTTCAAAAGGGAACACTGTGGGACTGACAGAACATTTATTATATGCTTTTATGCTGATAAAACACACAATTCCTGAGGAAAACTGCAATCTTCATCATCATATTTTGCCATCTGCTGGTCAGCAGTGGCAGTGTCAGAAGACCTGACCATACTCCAGAAACCTTTATCCCAAGTTTAAGGGCTACATTACTACAATACACTTCATGTAACATGGCTGAGACTCCATTCAGCATTTCAGATTTATGTGTCTTCTCGCTGTGCAATGGGGGTGGTAACTGTTACCCTCATCCTCTAAAATACGTGGTTTGTGTAACAAATGCTGAGATTGCTGAAACCTCTTTGCAGGTTTAAACTTTACCCTACCCTGTAATCCCAACCAAAACAAAGGATAAATGGCTGGAAAGACCCTCAGGCAAAACAAAACGGTGATTTTATGCAGCAGAACAAATGCATTTAAAGGTACCAGCCCATTAGATTCACCTAAAGTCCTGAAATACCCTGCAAGAGCTGCCAGCAAAAGCCCATTTTGTCCATTAGGGCAGAAAGTATCCTTGTCTTTGCATTAACAAAGATCATCTGATCACGAAGGAGGCCAACAGCCTGTTATTGCTGCCAGTCATGGCCCATTCAAGTGGCTTGAACACTATAGAGTTCCTGCACTGTCAACTATTCACTGATGATGGAGACTAGAAGCAAGTATTCAGAGAGGAATTTTTTAAAATTTTAATTAAGATGATATAACCCATCCATTAAAAAACATACAGAGTGGGGAGAAAAAGGGAAGGAGTGCCAGGATCAACATTCAGTTGAATAAAATGCTAATGCTGCCCTAATCTGGTTTCCTTGTGTTTATACTTTTCTCTTTAGTCTCCAGTTACATGATCACATTGCATATTTTCCACAGGACCCTCCCAATGCATAACATGGGCAGGGCTCTAAGAATGAAGTGGGAAGAAAGGAGGCCTGTTCTCTTCAGAAGTTGGTAGCTCATGTTGGGAGCCAGGGGACCAATGCACTGTGAATTACTGAATTATCTGAAAGGTTCTGAAGAACCAAATTCTCTTCCTGCTTCTGTCCCAAAGCTTCCATACAATACCAGCAACCAAATTTTAACTATGTGGACCATAAATACGCATTACTCATTTTCCATGCCTCCCCATCTCCGATATGAGGCATTTCAGGTCATGCACTTGGCATTTTTCTATGCCAAAATTGCAACTAAAGTCAATAGGTTTTAACACTGTGCACTATGGGTTGAAGGGTGGAGAATGAAAAAAAGAAAAAATAAAAATATTTCAGCTTGAACAAAGATAATGGACAGTTTTGATGTTGTATTTTGTTCCCTGCTTCTAAATGGAACAAAGTTTTCTTAGGCATGTGACCACAAAAACTGAGACATCAGGTTAAACAACATGAACAGGAACGCCTTAAATTAATAAGTGGATGAAAAACAAAGCCGAAGGGTACACAGAATCATAGAATGGTTTGGGTTGGAAAGGATCATCTGGTTCCAGCCACCCTGCCATGGGCAGGGACACTTCCCACTAACCAGGTTGCTGAGAGCCCCATCCAACCTGCCCTCGGACACTTCCAGGGATGGGGCATCCACAGCTCCTCTGGGCAACCTGTTCCAGTGCCTCAACACCCTCACAATAGAGAATGTCTTCCTAGTATCTAATCAAAACCTGCTGTCTTTCAGTTTAAAAAGCCATTACCCCTTGTCCTAAATGCCCTTGTAAAAAGTCCCTCTCTGGCTTTCTTGTAGGCCCCCTTTAGGTACTGGAGGGCTGTTATAACACATACACATTATTAACATATAATAAAAACATTAATCAGCTCAGTAGGCACTGACTGAACAAACCAGGGATGCCGCATTTGACCTTCAGAAAAAAGATGAAGGGCTCTTCTATTTCTATTGCATAAGATACCGTGATCACAGTTGATGCTGTAATTGAGAATTATATTAATGGTGCAAATGCAGAGATAAATCTGGCATTTCTTTACTCTGAAGTGGTATCTTTCCAGACCACCTTGACTGGAAGCACTGGGTGCAATACTCAAAGTATACACGTACATGTACTTGTAGACCTAAGAAACTCCGCAGCGCTTTGTTTTCCAGATAGAGGCAGACAAAGCATTGCCAATAAAACATTCTTCTGCTTTTGTACTATGCACTAGCAAGCGTCGCAGAATGCAGCTAGAATAAAAGCATGAAAGAAAAAATAGAGTAGGACTCTGCAGCTCTTCAAGGCCCATCATCCACTATTCCAACCAAACAGACGTTGCTAATTGACTTGGCTGCATGCCAAGAAAGAAATAAACAGAAAGCACCTTTCTCAACATAGCTTTGGGCATGGCTGGTCATGTTAGGGAATGAATTCCCCCCTTCCCACACACACTAACCAGCAGTTAAAGGCAACAGGCTCTGTTTTCCTGGCAGCCATTCCACTCTGCTGTGAAATACCATATGCAGATGTGCTTTCTATGGTGCTGATCCTATGCTGGCACATAGCTGCATTTATAAAAGCCTGCTTAAAGTTTCTCTTCCAGTAATAATTCTTTTAGGCAGAATTTATATATATGAAATTGAACCTGGCTGTGAGTAAACTGTCTCCTGTATATAAAGATAATATTCATACAAAAGTAGTTGTAATATTTGGATGTTTTGTGTATGCAGCTTAAAGTCTTCTAACAACAAATGCTTTGTGAAGACTAGCATCAGTTATGTTTACTTAGATAAATAAAAGGAAAGGAATCTCACATGTTCTAGATGAATATGGGCCTGGCTGGCGATGTCATAAATTACATCTCTCACATTTTTCTCTTGCTTGCCTCTTATGAAATCCTCTTGTGAAACTCCATGCTAGACATAGGAAAGAAAACCAAAATCAAAAAAGAGAAAAAACCCTCTATAAATATCAAGTTTCCATTTTTGCTTCATAAAAACCTGTCCCAGCAAGAAAGCTAAGGACTAAAGACTAAAACAGCCTAAATGTTCTACCATTGCTCTCTCCTTTTTTAATTCCCTGTCTTCTGGTCAGTCACTTGGAAAAAAATTCAAGAGAACAAAGAGAACAGTTGGTACAGTCTCTCTTCATGAGTTTGTGTCTTAAAATTTTGTGGTCAGTAAGATAACAAAGTCAGATTTTAAAGGCTGGGGGATTTAGGTCAGTTTAGATACCCAGTTTTTAAAACCATAATCCAAGAATTGATATTAAGCAGAAGAAAGCCAGTAACAGCTAACACAGAAGCCATGCTGGCTTTTGAACCTTGGGATTGGTGTGCACATCCCAGGCTTGCAAAAAACCAACCAACCAACCCCCACTCCATAAAACATCAAACAAACCCATCTCCAAAAACCAACCAACCAACAAAACCCAGAACCACTGGAAAACAACCCTTCCAAACCCCAAAAAGCCAACTCCAAACTTATTCTTTGACTATCGTGACCAATGTTAAGACAGAATATGGCATATTCAGAATTGCACCAGTTGCCCACTCCTCTCAACAACACTCAGGCACGTGAGAGCTGTATGAAGGTGGGCAGAAAGGCTTCACAGGAGGTACGGACTCAGGAGAATTCCGCAGTTCTTGCCAGCAGCTGAAATGCTTACAGGATTGTCTGCACAGAAGGGATACAAGCTGTTTTTACAGTTTCACTGCAAAACACCTTCCATAGCAAGGAATGACTGAATTTTCAGGCTATGTTTGAAAAGCGGAAAACTTGGAAGGCCTCCCATAACATGCAGTCCCAGAAGAGCTGAAAGGAGAGTGAAATTCCTTTCTGCAGTCTTATAACCCTGACCTATATTAGTAGCCACATTTTTTGCAGCTACCTACATTACTACACTTCCAGTCCAAACTTTTAATTGTATTGAAATTATATTCAGAAAGTACTAACACAACCAACCTCAGGCATCACCATAATTGCATAAATTTTGGTTAAGTTGAAAAAGAACAGCATTAACATTTGAAAATAAAAACTGGAAATGAAGGAGTAACAGCTGAGATCAACCCATAGATTAATGAAAAATTCTGAGCTTTAATCCCATTTAACCTAAGCTGCAAGATCTGCTAAATTCCAATGCAAACTTGGTGTACAGTTTAAATTGGAGGACTACACTATCTGCTACAAAAATGTATGGAATATAAGCCTGTAACTGTCAAATATGAAACAAAAAACAACCCACAAACCACCAGCACATTATGAAAACGTAAAAAAGAGAAGCACAAGAAGATTGTTCAGAAGTAAAATTTCTCACAATGCTTCCTTTATGGTGACAGGAAAAAAAAACAACCCAACAACCTACACCCAACCCCAAAACACAAAACCCCAGGCCCCCTTCTGTACATGCGTTTTTATACATTAATGGAAAAGTTCCTGAAACCCAAAATACTACTACATTTAATAATAACAAACAAACAAATCCCAAAGAGAAATCTAGAGTTTGTTGAAGGTCACTCCTCTCACCTCCCAAAAGATATAAAACTGTAACAATGGCATATTAGTAGGCCACAGCAGAAAGAGTTAAAATAAAGAAAAAACATACTGTTTCTTTCTGGTATAATAAATTATTATCTCATATCCAGCCTTGAGAAACAGTTAGAAACACTACATTGTTAAATTCCAGACTATTTGCTTCTCTTACCAACATACAAATGTCCATGGGAAGAAAGACCTTTCGTCTTGTACAATGATACGGAGTTGCTCTTAAACAGGTAACTATGCCTTGTGCTTTCCCAATGTGACTGGCTGCATGGTCAGCATGGATGTCCCTCACACCTAAAATTTCAGAAACAGTGTGTTCAGAAACATGCAGTCAGGCCTTTTGAGGGTTATGGTCTTCCCTAGTGTGTATCACAGTCATACTTTAGGAAAGCTATGTGCACTGGTCCACAATAGAACTGTCCATGTGCATAAACTGCCTTGAGATCTCATCTCAGAGGTGCAAAACAGCAAGAAAATTCATTCATTTCCACATTTAGGAGCAAGATGCCTCTTGTTGCGGTATCTGCAAAGGGTATACTTGGCAGAGCAGCACCTATTTAGATATAACACACTGGTACACAAACTCATTTTCATTGGCATATCCTCTCCCAGGATAATGGTATTCCAAGAGCATCTTTTCCTGCCAGAAAAAGTCATTCAGGTGTGAGATCCCTTACAAGCATTAAGGCTTACAGTGTGCTTTCATGATTAGATGCAGCTGATTCCTCAGTGGAGTGAAGCCAAAGGGAATGATCCTATGCTTCACCCCCCAAACCCATATTTCTGCCCCCTCTCCTGTGCTGTCAGGAGCAATGAGGCAAAGTGAATCAGATCACCAAAACAACGGAAAATTAATGTTAGTTACTGCCCGACAGTAATGTTAGTTAGTGACTGACAGTCACACAACTGTGAGAACAGAAAGGGGGACATGAGTGGGGCAGAGCAGCACCATTGCTCTTCATGGCAAGACCATCCAAGCTTGGCTTAAACTGATTATAAAGCTGACCCGGGATAAAAAAAAATTAAATTAAAAGTTATAAAAACTCTAACAGAAGCAGCATTCTACACAGAAAGAAATGAGGATAGAGGAATTACAGATCAATGTAACTGATCAGAAACTGACATCTGGAAATGATACTGGGGGTACCAGAATCCCTGCAGAAGCCTGTCTGGGTCTTCAGTGGGTCCCAGAAGCCTCTGTGAAAGAGTGACTGTAGCCAGACAACAGGGACTGATTTTGGCAATGGCAGCAGAAAGCAAAGTGTGGCTTGGAGGAATCAATGGATATTATTTACTAACTACTTAGGCAATTATTTAGAGAGCACAATTACTAATATTTTTAGATGACAGGAGCTGAGAGGAAGTACCAGGACATTGGGCGACACAATTACCAGTCAAAATGAGCTTGACAAAAGAAATAACCTGAAAACAGCAAGAATAAGACAGCACTGGTACTGGGAGAGAGACAACCTAACTGGAGAATGGTCAGGAATAAGGAGTCTAAAAAGCACAAGAAATTTAGCAAACATGACCTGAATGAAACCAGGTCCACCTAGTCTAGAAAACCCTGCTGATGGGCAACACCGAGAAAGGGCTATGTTTGATTAGTTTCTCTATTTGTAGAAAAAAAAATCACAGATGTTAACTGTTTAATATGCAGTGAAGGAGACTTTTGCTTAAATATTTTGTTACAAGTGTATATTTAAGAGAAGCTAAACATGACAATAAAACACTTAAAACACCCAGTCTTCATGCAGATTTTCAGAAACAGTTTTATCTGATTTGTATGAGGAGTGAGTGATCAAAGCATGACTGAATTTATTCAGGATTTCTCAGAATGGAAGACACTGGTATTTCTCATACTCCTACATTTCTTCAGTCAGAGGTTCAGAAAGACACTTGCAACATTTCACTGATTTCCTACTGAGGAAGCAAAATCAGATGTTAAGAATTAAGTTCCTCAATTCTTCCAAAGAAGAATGTGCTCACCATCTCTCTCTTTTTACTTCTCTTTTTTCTATTTTTTTAAGCTCTTTTAACATCAGTATTTGCCCTTCATCAGACTGCTCTGATAAGCAAGAGGAAAACATTGCTACTACAATACTAAACACTACTAAATAATAATAATAATAATAATAGTCACCTTTTTTTTTTTTACATCAGAGCTCATAGAGGGAATACTTCCATAATGCAACAGACACCTAAATGAAAATTACCCTTTCCTTCACTACAAATGAACAGTTCTTTCCCAGTCTGTGATTCTTACATTAGACATGACACACATAGTAGCTCTTGATCACAAGGATCATCTTTGTTGCATTTTTTCTAGCTATTCAATTAGTGATAGTTAACCTATTTCTAGGAAGAGGAGAGGATTCAGACCCAAATTTACAACATCACCAAGGGAAGTTTATAGTTTGGGAAGTTGGCTGTTTCAAGATTATCAGTGTCCATCACTGCAATATAGAACAACAGCTGCAGGGTACCTGCAACACTTTGTATTCTGACAAGTAGGACAATCCAAATACAGTTAAGAGCTGAATTCACCTCACTCTGTAAGAGGAGCAAGAACAGAGAAAAAGCAACACAGAACAGTAGGAAACTGCACTTCACTGAGCTCTGCACTGAGCAGCTTCCAAGGAAAGCACATAGTTCTAGGACAGCTGCAGTACAATTACCCATTTATGGTTCATCATTCAAAAGGTATCTGAAGTACTACCTAGGACAACTTTTACTGAAATTGAACTCCAGTGGAAAAAGAGAGGGCTTTTTCAAATACCAGTAAATATTGTACTTGCACTAATGAGTCATCAGCAAAACCTAGAAAGGGGAAAACACCTACCCAGCATTTCCAAGGTGAGGTACAAGAGAGCACTCTGAGTGTTCTCAGCATATGTTTCGAGCTCCTGGATGTTACGGTACGCCCTGTCATCCAAATTCTTCTCCTGTAATATGAACACAGAACTTCAGCAGAACATAAACATAACTGCTGTTCAGACGGGCTTATTACTACAGTCATGTCAACCCAGTGCACTACCAGAAACAAAAAAAGAACAAAACTGAGAGACAGAGTGTATAAACGCAGAAGCAGTCATTAAAGGATATAGCAAGTCTAACAAATAGCTATGCTCAACTGCAGCCAAGTCTGCTTATAGGAGCAAATAAAACTTTTTGCAATAATATGAAATCAGAATTCTCCATTAAAAAAGAGACAGCCAAAACAAAACATCATAGGGTATTCTTACACTATAGGGTTGTCACTTTTAATATTTAATTTGCATCTGAAGCAGAGAGAAATTTAGATAAATGGGAACATATTTTTTACACAAGTTTCGAAGTCATATGCAAACCACAGATTCATATAATCATAGAGTGGTTTGGGTTGAAAGGGACTTTAAAGATCATCTAGTTCCAAACTCCCTGCCATGGACATGGAAACCTTCCACTAGACCAGGTTGTTTAGAGGGCCATCTGACCTCTGAACACCTCACAGAGAGCCCACAACCTCTCTGGGCAACCTGTTCCAGTGCCTCACAATCCTCACAGTACACAATTTCTTTCTCAGATCTAATCTAAACTTACCATTCTTGACCTCAAGGCCATTCCCCCTTGTCCTATCACTACATGCCCTTGTCAAAAATCCCTCTCCAACTCTTATAAGCCCCTTCTAGGTACTGCAAGGTGCTCTACAGAACCTTCTCTTCTCCAGGATCAACAGCCCCAAACCTCTCAGCCTGTCTTGATAGGAGAGGTGTTCCAGCCCTCTGAACAACTTAGTGGTGCTAAAAAACAATACACACAAAATAATAAAATACACCCAAAAATATAACCTCCTCCAGCATTCTTCCTGTCCTAGCGGCTTCTGTGGTTGAAACATACCACTCCTAAAGACTAAAAACCAGTCTTAACATTTAGAAACTCTGAAGTCTTTCATAGAAATGACCCTCTCTAAGTGGCTGACCATCAATCTGGTCTATCTATAGCTTCATGAGACACTAACTTCAGCAGCAAAATTGGCTTCGGAGATTCCTGCACTCTGCTTTGTATTCTTGTCCCTGTGTCAGAGTTTGTAGCAACATCACTGTACCAGTGATATTCTTAATCTTGTTTTTTCCCAGAAAAAAAAGGCGGCTATTTCAAACTTCATGTCATTTGAGTGCTCCAATTTACACCACTGCTTAGAAAAAACTCCACAGCCATGATAAGGAGTAGCATGAAAGTGTGGCATAAGGGTTCAGATAGGTCATTTAATTTTTGAGATTTTATATCCACATGAACTCACAAACTACATCAATGAAGACAAAAATAAACAAAGGATTCTATTAGCCATTTTGGCAGAAAGAACAGAAACTATAAATACAGCAGTATCATTTTTGAAGAGAAATACTACTGTCTGGAAAAGAGGAGTTACATAAGCTTTTGCTTTACACACAAACACATAAAAATAAGGAAAAGAAAACCCGAATATGACTAAAGCCAGGATCAGACTCTGAAGGATAAATACTTACCCTTTCATCTATGACCTTCATCAACCACATTTTAGTCAAGTTATGCCTCTTGACAGCCTGAAAAGTATCAAATAAAATCTCCATGTTAATGTATATAAAGTGATGCTAGTTCTGCATTCTGAAGGCTGAAATACATTTTGGATATTTATTACAAGAATTGTATTCAGTGAGTTAAATTAAAGTGCATGTCAGTGGAAAATGAGAATCTTCTTCAAATACAAAAATTTTCAACTGCCATTTACTGCAAGTTGCTGCACACGAAAAATGACATACATCAAGCCAGCTAACTAAAAGCATTTCTTTAATTTTTTAAAAATTAATTTATTATTGGAATCATATGTTCCCACAAAGTATTTGCAGATAACTGTGTTCATTTTCCAAAAAGAACAGAGTTTCCTCCAGAGTCCAGCAATAAAATTATTTCCCCTGTAAATTTTCAAGAAAATGTCAGTACAATATACCAATACATACTGTAAAGACAAAATTATAATAAAGCAATACAATTAATATTATGGGTTTGTTTAAAAAAATATGTCACAGCATCTCATATTCATGCATTCTTCTTTTGGTTCTTATCTTGTACTTGACTTCCTTCCTGTGCCACTTCATTCTATCAACTTACCTTCAATCCTCCTAATGACACACTTAGTATTTTTCAGAACACATTGTCAGAAAGGCTACAGTCACACATATAAACATCTATAAACAAAACTTACAGGGAAAATTTCTCACAATTTAGTCCTTATAGCTCACTTTCAACTTCTTCTTTGCATCCATCACATTAGCAAATGTTTTTTTCAAGGTTTTACAAGACCAGATCTTGTTGATTCAGTAAATTCTGCTTGAGACAGTACTTGGTAAATGAAAAAGCAAATTTTAAGTTACAACCAAAAATGTTGGTTTTAAGCCTCACTTGTTCACCTTGAGTATCATTTTGTAAATTAAATCCTTGAAATACCAACAGGTCAAAACTTAAAGGACCAAACTCAATTATGCTGAATTACCCAATTTGTACATTATAACCATTTTGAGTTACCTTCATTCAAACACACAGGTCCTCATTTCTCCAAAGTTTTAAAAATTGGCTTCTTCCACAGAAATGAATGGAGAATTAGGCCTCACTTTTCAAACGTTCAAATGGACAGAAAAGTAAGATCAAGCATCATACAGCTGCTGTGTAAGTTTGTATTACAGTCACCAAGACCTGAGCTATTAATAATTTAGAAATACTATTAAAGGCTATTTATCTACTTTACTAGCACATTAAAATTTGAAATCCAAATGCATGTATTCTGGGATATACAAAACTTCAGGAACACCTTTAATATCATAAATTAAATCTACTCTGGAAAATCACATTGTCCTCATATAAACTCAACAGCAACAAAAGAGTATACATAGAATATGCTGTGCAAAGACATGCTAATTCTATTCACACCTCTCCAATACTTGAGAGTTCGGGTGTCTTTCCAAATCCTTCTTTCTAAGAATTGCCATTACATTCTTGGATATTTGTGAAGTTGTGGGCTTCAAATAGGTCACTTTTGGGGTATTTGCTGAAATATGGAAATAAAATCCCATCCTGACTGCAAAGATCAGCAACTCACATTGAACTGTTAGTTCGCTCCAGTGCTCTGCAGTGCTCAGAGCTATCAGAGGTCCTAGAAATACCTTCTGAATTATTTTTCATCATTTTATTTTGCAAGCAGTTCTGTTTGGATTGTATTAGATTGGTCTTCCTTTATAGGAATCATACATGAGGTGACATCTCATCAAAGACAATTCTTCTTCCTCTTCAAAATCAATTTTCTGTTTTGTGAGAAAGGAGTACAACTGGCAGCCTTAACTGCTGGAAAGGGTTGCAATTAGTATCCCAGTATCTGAACGACTTATATTTGAATGTTGTACTGGTTTTGGCTGGAAGAGAGTTAATTTTCTTCACAGTACTTTTATGGGGCTGTGTTCTGGATTTGTGCTGGCAACAGTGTCGTTGGTTAGAACTGATGCAACACAGCACACACAAAACACTGACATTATTTCCCACAATAACATTAAATTTAAGCCAGTTTTAGGACAAGAAAGGTGTATTTTACCCTCCACAATTCTGTAGCAACGGGCTGATGTGGTGGGTTGTCACTATATATGTCTTCCACGACGTCCCTCCAGAACTGCATCCGCATCAAACCTGTAGTCTTCTGAGTTATGGAGTCTTTAATCTGGAAAGGATACATCTGGAGTGAAATTCAGTGTCTTTAAGACACTTGTTCTAGCTATGCTGAAAAGATAGACACAGGACATAGTCAAGCTCAGCAGAAAAAGAGCTCAGTTCTGAACTGACATTTATTCCTCACAAAGCTTAGGAACACTACATGGAGTAAAAACGAAATCTTCACCACAACCTGATTTTAAAACCCGTAAGTGCCAGGCAAGTGCCTCACCTTGGCTTTTTTCCCAGAAGGAAAAAAAGCAGTGGTGACAGCAGTGAGGGAGGGCCCACCATGGGTTGCCAGAAGCACAGCCTACAGAAGCGGGTCAGGGGTTTTGCCTTGTCAGCTCATTTCCTGGATCACTCCTTTCTGGCAAGTACTGCCAACTTTCCTGGCTGCACTGGCAGTTTCTGGCCACCTGGCAGAGGGGAGAGACTGCAACCACTCCTCCCCAACAACTCTCAAACACCCAACTTCCCTCCTGGCAGCCTTTTCATCACCTTGCTTCTGCCAGCAAAGACTTGGTCCTGATTAGATCATCCCATTTTTTGACAGATCTTCTACAATTAGGATTTAGCTGCACTCTAGGCATTCACTGCACGTGAAGCCAGGATTTAGATGCAATCACATAACAGTATTAAGAACCACTGCCTGTCCG
This sequence comes from Machaerirhynchus nigripectus, assembly GCA_013397975.1. NCBI lineage: Eukaryota > Metazoa > Chordata > Aves > Passeriformes > Dicruridae > Machaerirhynchus > Machaerirhynchus nigripectus. The sequence goes on along the minus strand of VZRQ01002381.1, from coordinate 1,003,004 downwards.
TTATAATTCAATTTTAAAATGCACGACAAATTAAAAAGTCAGAAAAACTATACACATAAACAAAGTAATAGGGGCAGGCTGGATACTTTCCATGGGCCACTCAAAACTGGAGGTTTATACTGCACTATTTATTCATTGCCCTTGACAGTATAAAAGCTAATCTTGGCAAAACATCACCTACTACAGAAAGAGTACCTACGAGAGTAATTTAGATTAGCAAAATTATTATTTTAAATTTCCAGAGTTCACGAATATATTTTAATACCTGCCTGAGCCAGTTCCACATTGAAGGCTCTCAAGGCAAAAGCAGAGGTTCGAGATTCCGCAGGCAACAGCAGAGAACACAGAAACCCTTCATAGTCACGCTTCCTATAAAAGAATCAAAATGCACATTTATTATTTACAGCTCGAAGTCAACTGGAGTGCTATTCCTTAGCACTGAACTCCTGAAAGAGCAGCAGTAAGCTAGAGCTCAAAACTCTGACTTTGCAAAGTAGCAGCTTTTAAGCTTGTTTTAAAATAAAATCAACTCCAAGAGAGAGGGGAGGCTGTCTGAACTCTCAGTGCACCTCTGAAATCCAGATCTCAAGATATCTGGCTAACGGCATGAAGCAAGACTGTGCCAGAACTGCAAATAGAATCCAGATTGTCCGACTTGTACATTTCTGTTCCAAACATGAAACCACGTTCCTTTAAAAGATTGTGCTTTGGAGCTTGGCAGAAGAGTGGTTGCTTAACCATTAAGTTTTGTTTACTGGCAACTATACTCAAAGTGTAAAACCTCCAGGAGTTGGCAGTTTCGCTGCAGGTAACTCGTTGCCAACCCAGAGTGACGTGCCTTCGTTTGGCCACGTGGGTGTGCCACGAAATTAAAAACACAGTGCTCAGAATCATAAACTACAAAATCACTCCAGCTAACAAAAACACCTGACCACCTCTGAAAAGCTAAACTGCTTGTTTTGAACAACAGTTTTGTGTACTTTCTGATAAGCCTGAAACCTGATTCTTCCTTAGAACAAGCCGAACTCCCAAGTTTGGCCTGGAGAGTGGAGAAGCAGGTTGTCAAGGAACACACATGTACTCATTTTCATTAAGTTTGCTGTTCTTGCATGTACTCATATTTCTTTTGAATATGATCTTAAAATAGCAAAGCCAAACTAAACCCAGAGGTTATTAGGGTTGCTACTTTTATCATCAAACAGAAAGGAAGTGAAGTTTAACAGAGGTGCTTAACGCTACAATACACAGCAGCTGAAAGCAAGCAAATGCTTCTTTTCCACAACTGTTGTCAAACTCTTTCAGACCTTTATGCAAATCCAGAAATATCAACCAAAAAAGTTAGTTTTGAGTTTTAGTATGCTTTAAAGGACACTTTCATATTACAGAACAGATGCATTAAACCTCCCTCAGTTAAGATACTTTCTGAAAAGTATTATCAGCTCAAAACCTAGTATTTTTTTCAAAATTAATTGTAGAAATACTCAGTATTGCCCACCCTAGACAGAGCTGCAAGGTTTACAGCCATATTTTCCCAGTTCCAGTGTGTCTGTGTTGTTCACACAACACAGAACCACCTCTGCTTTCAGAAAGGAAACAAAGAAATGCATTACACAAAGTACACAGCAACACAACAGAGAAAATTGTCTTCCCTCTGGTAATGGTGTTGACATGGTGGGTTTTTAGTTGGTTATTTTTTCAATTATTCCAAGCTTAAAAATTTAGTGTAGCAAATCCATTAAGCCTCAGTAAAATAAAACTGATATTGCTATAGATCATGTTCCACCCCAACACTCTTCATGTATTAGTGTAGGGAATGAAGAAAGGAAAGAATGACCTTAAGTCAGGTATTGAGTGTTTTTCATAGTTTTCAAAGAAGCATAAGCTTACATATGAACCCACAGACAGAAGAAAAATTAGTAACGGCCATTACTGGACTTCCATATAATGAATTTATAATAAAGCTATCCATCCACAAACTTGTCTTTTAGACAGTAAGAGACATAAAACATACCTATAAGGGAAACATATTTTTAGTCAACTAGCTTGTAGTTAATTTAGGTGTTTAACACAAAAAGGAAGACCCAAGAGAAAGGATATCTTCCATATTGCAAAAACAAATATACATTATTAAAGCACAACTCAGTTGTACTCCCTAATGTGTTGGAGACTCACATTCAGAACTAGGGAGTTGCTGACACTTGCATAGCCCTAAGTGTTTTATTTCTGTTTGAATAGTAATTCCTTCCACTTATTTTTTACAGTTTATTATTTCCATGCAATATATGAGCTACTGGGAACAGCAGCTTCAATTAAATGATGCCAAATGCATAACTACCTTTCATTTTACTATTTTGAATGCTTGTGTATTTTCCAAATTAGTCCTTTCATCATTTAATAAAAATACATATTAAAAAAGTTTTAATTCAACCATCTCATTGGAACCTAAATATTCTGTTCACGGTTGCTTGTTACTGGGAACATTCTACCTGCAGATGTTAACTTTACCTGTACACACAGCCTCTGGTCTCCTGAGTATCAGGTAAACAAATCCTGGGTAGAATAACTAGGAAAAGAAAGCTGTATTCTGAAAACCATGAAAAATGCAATGTGGCTGTGCATTCTGATGCATCTGTACAGGTCAGCTGCTTGGTGCCACACTGAACGTTTAAGATTGTCCCATTTCTTTCCCTTAGTCTTCCTACCTCAGACATTACTGCACACCACACACACCTTTCTTTAAAGTACCGGTTTGGAGAAAATAATCCTGTTCCACTCTTTCGGTTACACACATGGAACCCTTCTCCCAGCTTTTGTCAACCATCTGGAACAACAGTATTGGAAGGGAAATTACCTAGGTCTTTACTAAGAAACTTGTTTTAACATCTTACTTTACAAAGAACTGAACTCCTGGGAACTACAAAGCAGCCAAGGGGCCCTACAGATTGTTTACAGCCCAGAATCCAAGAAGGAAAAGTGGCCTGACCTGGCAGTGTCTGAGCTGCACTCCTGCTCCTCTTGGAGCATTTTAGATTTGACAAAAAAGCATGTTTTGGAAACATAGCCTTGCTCCTGTTCAAGATGGAGAAGGTACTGAGCTGCTCCAGCTGTCAGAGGGGGAGGGCACGGCCGTGGGAGGCTGCCCAGGAAGGTCCTGGAGTCTCCCTCTCTGGACACATTCAACACCCACCTGGACACGTTCCTGTGTAAGCTGCTCTAGGTGACCCTGCCTGGGCGGGAGGGTTGGACTGGATGATCTCCATAGGTCCTTTCCAACACAAACTAATCTGTGATTCTGTGTGCAGGTTGAACCATCCACGCAGCCTAAATATGCGCCTGGTTTCCATGCTCCCGACACGGCGTGGTCCCGCCGGCCCACCGGCGCCGGCCACACGGGCTATTTTCGGGGCCAGGAGAGCCCGAGGGCGGCCTGGGCAGCCGGGGCAATCCCAGTCATCCTTTCCGGGAACTCGTCAGCGTTCCCGTCGGGTGGGAAGCGCTGCCGAGCCTTCCCGGGCCGGACTCGCCGCCCCGCTCTGCGGAGCGCGCACCCCCGCGCCTGCAGCCCCCCGCGGCGGGCACTCACCGCACCAGCTCGGCGCAGTACTGCACCGCTCCTCCGGCCGCCAGGCCACTCCAGC
>VZRQ01002381.1:960888-999329 GCA_013397975.1 Machaerirhynchus nigripectus | reverse complement strand
GGGCCGCCCGCGCCTCGGCCTCCAGCGCCTCCCGGCGCGAATCCCTCCCTCCGCTCCTCGAGAAACCCGGCACAGTGGCTGGAAAGCGGCCCAGCGGAAAAGGACCTCGGGGTGCTGGTCGGCAGCTGAATGAACATGAGCCAGCGTGTGGCCAGGAAGGCCAGTGGCATCCTGGTCTGTGTCAGCAATAGGGTNGCCAACGGCATCCTGGTCTGTGTCAGCAATAGTGTGGCCAATAGGACCAGGGTAGTGAGAGTACTCGGCACTGGTGAGGCCACACCTCAAGTGCTCTGTCTAGTTCTGGGCCCCTCACTAAAACAAAGACATTGAGGTACTCTGGAGCATGTCCAGAGAAGGGCAATGAAGGGTGTGGAGCACAAGTCTGATGAGGAGCAGCTATGGGAGCTGAAGGTGTTTAGCCTGGAGAAAATGAGGTTCAGGGGGTACCTTAATGCTCTACACAAGTGCTTGAGAGGAGGTTGTAACCAGGTGGGGGTTGGCCTCCCGGGTAACAAGTGATACAACAAGAGGAAATTGGCATAAACTGTGACAGAGGAAGTTTAGGTTGGACATTAGGGAGAATTTCTTCACAGGAAGGGTGATTAGACATTGGAATGGAATGCCCAGAGAGGTGGTGGAGTCACTGTCCATGGAGGTATTTAAGGAAATACTGGACATGGCATTTAGTGCCATTGTCTAGTTGATGTGGTGTGTGGTCAGATTGGACTCGATGATCTCAGAGGTCTTTTCCAACCTAATCGATTCTGTGATTACCTTTTTAAACCTGGTGCTCAAAAAACTCAAGGAAGCGGAATTGTAAAAGCCTCCTTGTTTTGGGCAGTGTGGCTTAGGAGTGGCTCTGGGACTGGGAAAAGCCTCAGGCTGGTGTGCTGTGTGAGGGAGAAAGGCAGAGCAGTTCTGCCCAGGCAGCAAAACTGGCCCCAGGGCTCCACCCTTGGTAAAATGTGGTGTTTAAGGTTTGCACCAGAAGCCCTATTTCCTCCTCTTAGCTGGCAGAGAGGTTCCTCACCGTACAGGCTGGCTGGACTTTATATCTAAAGACAGAATGGCTCTGTTAGCCACGTAGTCATGGACAGAACAGTTGTGCTTCCTCAAAATTTGGCCTGTATAAGAATAGGCCAGCAGATTGATACAAAAATGCCAGCATGCTTAAAAGCAGTTTCATCTAAAAATGACACCAGCCCAGCATATTAGTAACTAGCCCAATCTAGCTCTTGCTAAAAGAGGTACAACAGCAGTCTGGCTCTTCTTTCTATCCCCAGACATGCCATCCTCCTCCTTGCTGCCAACTTTGAGCTTCATTTTATAGTACAGGGAGTTAAACCAGCAGAAACCCATCCACTGCTAACTTTTGTTTTTCATGAGTTCCTTTCCTGCCAGTTCGGTGCCTTGAATTAGTTCACTGCATGGTCAGCTGAGCAAGGGGCTGTGGGCTGGGGAGAGGGCGGGGTCTCCTGGGTTGTGGGCAGTAACACATATGTTCATTAGCTTAGCTGCAAAGTGAAGCCATGCAGCAAATATGGGGAGAGTTTTGAGTGGGCAGTGATACTCAAGGGACAAGGCACCTATTTGGAAATGAGAGCAAGCCTTTATTTTATGTCACAGAGATGAGGAGGAGAAAGAGGTTAGGGATCACACTTAAACATTATTTATTTTATTGTTTAGTGGCCCTTGTGGGTTTACTCTGAGCCTTTCTTCTTCCCTTTTCCTCATCTCTAAAGTTCTCTTTGTCTTGAAACTCTGAACCTTGTTTTAAACCCTTGCTATGCCTTGAGCAGGATTTATTGTTTGTCAGGGCACCCAAAGAAGATCATTTAGCTTTGGGTGGAGGCTGAAACTGCTGTTGTTTAAGTTTTCAGGGAGAACCCCTAGATAAACGAATCCAGCTCTTTCAGTTACTGCCAATTCCTGGCAGAAGGGTTACATAAACATACTCTAAACCTCAAGGGTATTATAAATAAATCTTATAAAATATTAACTTTTTTTAGTCTCTGAACAAAAAGGGTGCTAAACTGATTTAAACTCATAGTAAGAAAAGAATAAACCAGTTTATATAAAATATTAATCCCGACCTTGTTCTCAGTGTACTGACATTTGTTTCTTATTGTTCTGTACCTTTGCTGTTCTTATTAAAGTACTTCTCTTTAAAAAAATATTTCGAGTGTCGTGTGTAGTTATTGAAAAGCTTCTTCAAGACTGTATAGATTCTAGTAAGTTAGCTTTTTGTGCCATCAGCTTAGTGGGAGTAACAATTTGGCTTACTGTTTTAGTGAGTTTTTAACACTGTATATGAAAACTGAAGCTTTGTAAGAGTCATCCTCAAACTTTTTTTCATTATCTCACTGTGCTAAAAAGCATGTTTCATCACCTTTTTCAGTATTTCTCTCAGAAGCTGAGCGGTGACCACCTCTCAGATGTGTACTTACTAAATATTTTGTCCCACTGACCCCTCAGACAAGACTCTGAAATCCTTGGGCAGCAGTGCTAGTGACAGCAATGGCTGGTTTAGGCAGAGATAGTTCAGTTATTACTTTAACCTGGCATTTCTGGGAAAAAAACCAACTTCTGTGCCAAAGAAATAGTGATCAGTTATAGCTAACCCTTGTTATAAGAACATCCAGATATTACTTGTCAACAGAGGAATGAGAAAAAGAGCCTCTCAGCCATCCCATTGGCCAAACAGAGGCTGAAGTTTAGGAAGTCTACGTGTACTCGTGCTTGTATCACAAAAGTCTTCATGCAGAGAAAAGAGCAGGGAACAGAGAGACCTGCTGCAGAATACCCAGTGACTGGAGGTTGGGGTGTTAACTGGGACATGGGGGACAGTCACTGGGATTCCTCATCTCTAGTGATGGCAGCAGAAATATGAACAGTGATCTGACAGGTCTGTTCTCTACACTCACATGGCCAAGAATTTATTCTACCTCTCTCATTTTCCTTTCTGAATAATCCTGGATTCATTCCAATATCAGAGTTAAGGAAAAATCCGTGTGTACTAACAATAGTGTTTCCTGTTGAGTTCCATGCCACAGTGAACAGGCATATGCAGTTACTTTTACCTAAACTACTAGAAGAATTCAACCAAAAATCTTTGTTTAAAAGAGAACACTAAGAAAATGAGTTTAATGGCAGTCATTTCAGTCCTGGCCAAAGAAAAATACATTAATGCATGTGCTAATAAACACTGGGCCACTTTAAAACACATTTTTCTCATTTTTCATGCTTTAAACATCTCAGTCTTTAATTACAAAGCAGATGAAAAGCTGCCATGAAGGGGTCCCAAAGGACATTACAGTGAAGAGGTTTATCTTTGCTGCTGCAATTTTATTTTTGGTATGTTTCTCTGTAGATTGATTGCTGATAAACTTTTGTTTATTTCTTGTTACTATTGTGCTCTTTCACTGCCCAGTTTCAAGCACAAATGAGGTTGTACAAGGTGGTATGCTAAAAGCAGTGGGCGACAAAGGTCTCGGTGATTTATGGAGTGTGAGAACCATTGCAAACTTCCTTGGCTTTGTGCTGGGGACTGGACTGAAGTGACTGTCCTGCAGAGGGGAAGGAAACAGCAATTTTTCCTTATCCACTGGCACCTTTGCCAGCCATGGGTGTACGCCACTGCACTGAATAGGAATTGCTGCTCATCTGATCATCTCAAGCCTCCTGTGGTTTTACCTGTGATTCAGGTTTACTCCCATGAAATGAATGGATCTATCAACACACTTTACATCCACCATCAAGTAAAGGCCAGATGTTGCCGACTTCCAATTATTTCTGATTCAGACTGCATGCAGACTTTGAGTGAAACAGTGTCATGCAACTTTTTGATACCTATCTTTTGTTAGGATAGTTTCATCTCCTTTCAGACAGCAGATTAAAATAGGACTTCTACAGAGAGTAGTTCAGAATAAGGAATAGCTTTAGCTAATTGACTTAGTCCCTCTCCTTGCTGTAGGTTTCTGTTTCTGATCAGGAACCTCTCCACAGCTGTGCCACATTCTCTGAACACACAGACACACGAATGCAGAACTTGGGGCCAAGTTTTCAAGTGTTTAGTACATCATAACTGCCCAGCTTCCACATCAAATTAATCAAAATAATCAAAATCAAAATCAAAAAAATCAAAATAAGACCTTCAGAATTAAGAAGCCTTTGCTATTAATCTAACAAGTTCCTTCAAAAATCCTGCTCTCTGTGGGACAATGTACTCTCCTCAGAATTTTGTCTCTAGTTTTTCAGCACCCATCCTAAAACTTCCATACTGCCATGAGAAGAGATTACTTACTTGGCCACCCTTGCACAGGAGCTCAAGCCTACACAAACACAGTTTGGTTCCATGTTGTTTCCTGGTGTGACACACAGTATCCGATGCAAATACAGTGAGTATTTGAATGGAGTTCACAAAGTGTGTGCTTTTAAGATAAAGTAAAGCCAAGTCCTTCTGCTGCTGCTTTGGATGCAAATGTATTTGTAATGAACTCCTGGTTTTGTCTCTATCCCTTATCTTGCACCTGTTATCATCCTTGCTGTAAAAAGCTTAGGAGTAAGCTTGCCAAATGATACGCCCCATCTGTGCTACCTGGATAAACAGTGTTAGCAAGAAACATGCAAACTGAAAAGCCACAAGTTCTTGACAGACAGGTACCAGCACTTTCTCTCTGGCTAGCAAGGACAGGGTCTTTTTGTTCTTTCAACAAGTTGCCAACCTTTTCTTTGAAATCTTGTGAAGTTGTTGGGATGGAAATGAGAGAGAGAAAGAGAGGAAGCTGAGGGTGTGCAAACTTGTTTGGGGCATGCAGATGAATTAAACTGCAAATATAGTAAGGATTTCAGTGGAATTCACCAAGTGAATGTTTCTTCACCAGAACCTAAATTGAGCTAAATGTTTTGTCTGCTGTGTTGAAGGCAGGTGTATTTGTTGTGTACACTGCTTTTGTTTATATCTCTTTGCTTGGACCCCTGAAAACCAGACTAGCACTCAGAAGGAGGGAAGGTGAGTAATGAGAAACTGCATCACTAGGACTTGTCCCTGACAAGCCTGGAAAGAAGTGACAGCAGATACAGAATGGTGAGAGAGGCCTCAGGCATTTGGGCAAAGAGGCAACAATAGTAGGGAGAACAACTTGTTCCAGAACCTTATCATGTTCTACTGAGGTCTCCACACTTCCCTATGTTTTCTTTTTTAGGAACATACAGGAGGGACCATTACTGAGTAATTAAAGCACAAAGTTGGCAGCTGGGCTTCTGAAGTCCCCTAATTGAGTTCCTGTGGCAACACATGTACTGTATGCAATGGTCACCCCTGAGAGAGGCTTACACTTCATGGTCCCTAAGCCAGGTCATTTTAACTGACTTGCGTCTTTAGTGTTCACATCTAAGGGCCTTTTCGGTGCACAGGACACATCACTACTGCATATTAATGGGGACACAGGATGGGATGAGAACTGTCCCATTTGGGAAAGATCCCCAGGCCTGTGTACAGCTTTGCTAACTGAGGCAGAAGAGATGAAACCCAGCAGCACTTGCTGTGGCTGGATAAAGACAGCTCCCTCTTCTACTGTTCTTACTCTGCCTTATGGTCCCTGTGCAGGCATGCTGGAGCTTGTTAATTTTGTGTGTTAGAATGAGGTAAAGCATAGAACTTGGCATCAGGAGTGACCTGCAAGGAAGTTTACCTAGTGCCATTTCACCAAAAGAAGAGACAGAATTAGGACCCACCATCCTTTGGCTGCCTGTAATATGGGGTTTGTATCTGCAAGAGCTAGGAAGGATCCCTCACCTGATCTGCCCAAGCCGTGTCAGTCAGCAAGGATAATTCATAAACTTGTTACCCTGGCAGAGTCCAAGATGACGGCATGTTTTGGCGTTTGGATACATTCCACCAGGCACAAGCCAGGAACTTCTGATGTCTTCTGCTGTTTAAAAAACTGGTGGCCTGAGGGGGATCCCTTTTTAATACGGCCAGTTCAGCCTAACCCCTGACCTGTCCAAGAACTTTAACCAGGCTCCAAACTTGCAGGGTTGAGTGTGCTGCCAGGCAGCTGGGCAAAACATTACAGGTTTGCTGGCAGTGCTACAGCAACCCATGCACCCTTGCTGCCTCCAAGGCCCTTGTAACAGCTTGTAAAAGGGCTCAGAAAAACTTTTTGTTAAGAACAGGCACTCCTAGGGTGTTGCAGGCCAGGCAGTGTGCCAGTTGCCAGGGATGAGACAATGCTTTGGGAAGCTCACCTGTAACCAATGACTGGCAGCAACGTGTTCAAAATTTGTAGAGCTATAAGGACAAAGACAGATTCAATCCACCTTGACTTTTGCTCTCTACCTCCCAGTGGCAGTCTCCTTCCCTGCTCACGAAATGAAACTAACCTCTCCTCCTCTCTCCTTCCTACATCCCAGACCCTCATAGCAGGTGCTGGCAATCCCAGAAAGAACAAGCTGTAGAGTCAGCTGCTTAGCAGAATGCCCCAAATCCTGCAAGCTTCTTTTTGAAAAAAGTTTATTTTTGAAACCCATTGTGCAAGGGTGCAGGGTTGCCAACACAACTGAAATACCCTTAAATGATCTGACAGTTTTATACAGTGCAGGCCATAAGGAACAATTGTAGGGACAGTACTGCAGAATACAGTGTAGAGACACTTGCCTAGGCTCCTGAGACTGTGCAGCATTTGTTCTATTTGTATTCTTTTTAAAATGGTTGCTGAGGGAATATGGGGTTTCCTGGGATTGGATCCTGAGGTGATTAAGGGGTACAGATGTGCCAGCGGTGCTGTGGCAGCCGGCTGTACCAAGATAATGCCACATGCAGAAGCAGGATCTTGGGTGTCTTCAGTATTTTTTCTGACAAAAACTTGGGTACTTCCAGCTCCTCAGATCAACAACCTGGGCCTGACTGTCCAGTCAAACTGCTTTCTGCCTAGTCTTTATCTCAGGTAACTGTGTCCCCTTCTGAAACTCAGTCTGGTTCCTCAGGGGTCACACAGAGTGCTTCCACCCTGTCACATTGGTCTGCTCCATCTCATGGTGGGATCCTACTCTTCAACCATCCACATGAACATTCTTACAGATGGTGTTCTTACTCCTCAAAGAGAATCCCTCCCAGCTCTGCTTGGACAAAGTAATTTGTCAGATCCAGGGGGCCTAAGAGAGGGGACACACTTGGGCAGCAGCCAGGAGGATCTTCTGCAGAGGGCTTCAGGGCACAAGCATACATAGGAATTTTGATACTGAAATTTGCTGTGGTAAGTAGAAACAATAACCCTCAAAAGCGTTCCTTATCAGCCAACCATAATAACTGGCAGAGTAGAGCATTTGCTGGAAAGAATGAGATGCCTAGCTACTGCCCTGCTTTTCACTTTCCCACATTTTTCTGGTGATGTGGAGTCTCAAAGCATTTCTAAAATACCTTTTAGAAATCCACTCTTTTCAAATCCATAAACACTTCAGTTCTGAGCATTATAAATGGTCATGCTAATTAAATGCAGCTAAAATAGTGAAAAGAGTTGCAGGGCAGACAAGATCAATGACAAAACACCCTTAGAGAGCACAGAAGGGGAAAAAGTACTGTAGAAAGGTGGTTTATAGTGATTCTCTGGTAGCTGAAACAGAACAATTATTGAGAATCTTAAGGAGAAAGGAACTTTAGGTTGGAAGATTGACAACTGAAAACCATGGGGAAGTAATCCTTTCAGCACCAGCATGGCAAAGCTTCAGTTCTGAGAGGCAGGTCAATGTAGGTCAGCGCTGGCTCTGGAAATGCTAAACTGGGGAACTTCTCTGGTTGCTTTCTTACACCATGTTGCCTCCACCCCACCCCCTCTTTGACAAAGGGAAGCCAGAGCACTTTGGTGTTGTCATTTCATATTCAGCTCCACAATCTAATCCTAACCAAAGGCTGCAGCACTAGGCAGCCTGATGCAAGGGTAAAATAAATTGCTCCAACCTGGTGATTCGTACTTTAGCCTAGAGTTAGGAAGTTCTTAAATGTAGGTGGCATTGGGATTTGGCATCTGTGAGTGTAAGGGGTCCTTTTGCCATCTTTTAGCTATATAAGCCACTATCATCTTTTAACATACAGACATTTCAAGGGCCATCTTATACAAATACACACTTGTGAGTTACTTTGTGGCCCCCAGTAACTGCATGAAAAATAAAGTGAGAATAAACTTTTATTCAAAGTGACATTTTTATACTTTCCTATAGAAAGTTGTTCCTGCCCATGGCAGGGGGATGGAACTAGATAATGTTTAAGGTCTGTTCCCACCCAAGCCAATCTATGATTCTATGACTGTATAATCTGAAAACATTGTATGCAAAGATTGTCACTCCATATTCTACACAATAAGTAATATTCCAGCCTGACCAGTAAGTCCATCACAACACAAGATGAAAATTGGAAAGAGTCAGCATGTTGATTTTTGAAACTTTTAAATTTATTTTGGATTAATGGAATTACATATTTGGACAATTGCACTGTTATGTTTGGACAGTTATTTTATGACCATCACAGGCTGTAATTAGACATAGTTGTCTCACTTTAAAGATATAATTTTCTTTGTTTCAGGAGGTTTCAGACAGCAATTACTGCAATTGGATGGTGTTTCAATAGCCAGTCTCAAGGAGACTCCTATGATGAGTCACACCATCGGCAAAACATGTCAAGTGTGGTGTTATAATGTCACGTAACAGCAAATCCGTGTCTTTTGCTAATGTTTTAATGACAACTGTCTCAAGTAGTCCAGGTTTTCACAAAGTGTTTGTTATTCGCACATAATGATCTGGGTTGCAAAAACACCCTTGGAGGATAAAGCTAATAAAATAGGCAGCTAGTTATAACAAACTTCTTAATTTAATTTTATTGTGTGGAAAGTAGCAGTTTTCTTGCATGAGCAAGACTCTGCTGTTGCCTGGAAAGTTTTCATATGGCCCTGCAGTTTTCACACTGCTCCAGTCAAAGGTGTCCATCAGACAGTTGCTGCACTTTCGCTGTTGCCGACCTGTGCACCTCTATGTACTTCACAGGCTGGCTTTATTCAAAAAGTGGTGTATAGCTGTAAAGTATTAGTCATTAATCTGGCACCATTTAGATGTAAAGTATTAATCTCATTAACCCTTTACATGCTGGGTTTGCATTCTCATTTCCTTTTCTTGCTAGCAAAATGTTTGCAAACAAAATGCAAGTTCACTTTTTTCTCTGTTTCAGAGACGCATTTCAGAAGTCTCCTGTTGTGCTTCTTTCCCTCAGAGGGTACAGCAAACCTGCCCAGCTCAGCGAGCCACTTCACTGCTTCTTGTTCACTAACACAGTTACACCAGAAGGAGGTTTGAAATAATTTTGTTAGCATTTGGAGCATGAGGTTTGTCTTCAGCCAGACCTCAGACTGTGCTTTCCACAGCATTTGGATCATTGAAATACCCTTATATAAGCCTAATTGACACAATTAGAAGAATGACTCCTTGCAGATGTGTGTTGCTGTAGCAACCTGGGGGGACGGCAGCCAAAGTGCCCTCCATATTTAGCAAAATAATATTAATCATAATAGGTAGAAGCACTTTATCCTTTTTGTAAGGCACTTGCTTAGGAGGTAAGTGCCTTAACATGTCACAACAAGGATCACTGTAATGGAGTTCAAATAATTTGAAGGCAAGCTAAAATTCTCTCAGTAGTAACGAAAATTACATGGAGACAGAAACATAGTCAAATGTTGCCCGAATCTTCCAGAATACAGGCAGAAGAATTAGCTGTTCAATGCTTTGATTCCACTGCTGTAGGAGCACTGGAGGAAAAAAAAACACCAAAGGCATCCATGGAAGCAAGAAGAGGCATATGTTTCTGAGCTCATCTCAAGTTTATCCTGCTGAAGACCCCAGTAACTCACTGGGAGCACTCTGGGCAGACTTTACCTGCCACCTTCTTTGTGTGAGAGGGACTCCATGTTGTTGGCAAGGGATGTGGATATGTATAAAAGTGTCAGTGGTGCTGGCAGCACAGTGAAATGGTGGCAGATCTCCTGCTTCCCATGTGGAAGAGTGGGAACAGCTGCTTTGCAGAGTGGATCAAAATGGTTTGCTCCTGACTCTGTCTTGCCCGTCCCAGTAAAGCTGCACATCTCATCCAAGCATCACAGTCTCTTTGAAGCGTCAAAGGGACCACGTGAATTACCCAAGACTCATGACCTAGGACTTGTTTTCATGAACTCTTTTGATTTGAAGCCAATGATAAGTATTTTGTCTGGTATGATTGTTTGCTCATAGTTATTAATTTAATACAGTTTTAAATTTTGTCTTCATGTCTTTGCACCTTGAACAGTCACATTGTGTTGCTACAGAGTACAAGAAAAACCTGAACTCAGCCCTGACTGGGACTGAATAATGGGATTTCCATTTCTAAGATGAAGAAGCAAATCACTAGCATGAATAAACAAGCAAGTCTGAAAAAAAGCCAAACACTCATCTTGTGGATGCTCATGGAAAAGAGAGATGAAAAGGTATCTCAAGAAGTTATCTATACCATCCCACTCTTTACAGATGGATAAATTTTATCTCTGTCATTACTGACTAAGTTTTATCTGATCTCTTTTAAAAAAGATTTTCATTCTCCAGGCAATCTTGCTTAAAGCATCACTAGCCTTATTTTTAGAAAGTTTTTCCTAATGTCTAACCAAAGTCTATTTCTGCTGCAATGGAATGTCTTATTAATCTGCAATATCTTTATTTTTGAAGACTGCACTCACATTTCTGTTAGTTTTCTCTTCACTAGAGCCAGCACCCCTGTTTCTCCAGTCTTCCCATGTAATTTGTGTTTTTCTAGAACTCTGATCATACACATTGCTCTCTTCTGTAGCCTGATGAATGTTTTATCTCTCCCAGGCATGGTGGCCCAAGCCAGGCTTGCTGAGCTCCCGCTGATCTTTGCCAATACTGAGGAAAGTGGAAGAATCACTTCAAGTATTTTATTGCCTCCATTTGTATTTGTACCTCTCAGTATGTAGTTTGCTTTTTTTGAAAGAGTATGCAACACCCAGAATATTTCTTCAGGGCTGCCCCCTACTCATTTGCTCCTTAGTCTGTGTTTTTTGCAGTGGATTATTCTTGACCAGACATAAAATATTGAATTTCTTATTCTTATATAGTCTCCTATTTTTTTCACTAACAATGCATCTATGTGGTTAACTGGTGTGAAATTGCTTAGTTGAATGCTAAGCTTATATTTCTTCCAACTGACTTTCAAATTTCTTTAAACTTTACCATGCTGGTTTATGCCTGGGATCTATAAACCTTCAGCTTTGCCCTAATTATAGTCCCAGAGCCCAGGTACAGTATGTTCATGTGAAGCCTGGACGTGGCCCCTCCACTTACCCTGTTCCAGGTACGGTGGTATGATTATAGCTGTTTGACCTGTTGCACCATTGGAAGTTCAGCTTGTCCTGATAATAGTGCAGTTATGTTTACTGTCCTTGCAGCTCTGGCAATTACATCTCGTTACACCATTTTAATAATTCAAACGCTGACATTTGAGTGATATCATGTCCAAAATTCAGGCTCAGAAAAAAAGGGTTCTTTCAACTTCAGAGCCTTTTATTTATCTGTTCTCTTGAACTGCCTGTTTTCTCACAACACATTCCACATTCTGTCACAACCACTCATTGTATTTTTCCAAAAACTCTGGAAGACACTGTAAGGCCCTTCTTCAGCCAGAGATTTTTTCATAAAAAAACATTTCTTATACTTCAGCAGTTTCACTACAGCAGGATGAAAGATGTATCTTTAAAACATGTCGGGTAGCATGTCTTGAAGCACTGGCACAGGTGAGGCAAATGGTTCTTAGCACATCAGCTATTGGGGCTGAGCCCTGGGAAATACCAGGTGCTTGGAGGCCATCATTGTCAAGTTGTCTCATTCTGTCATACTGTCATTCATGGCCAAGAATGTGCTATTTTGGTGTATATGTTTAAGAACTGAAGCATGCTAACTTACTTTCTCTATGTTTTGGACCTCACACCTGCTGAATTATCAGCTGGAAGAATGTCCCAGGAGCAGCTCTACTTCGCCTTATCCAAGAACCTTTCCAGCACCTTATAGCCATTTGAAAAGTTCTTAGGCAGCCTAGAGTAAAAAGGGTTAAGTGCAAACACCTCTCTTGCATCATCCCAGTGGAGTGCCTGACTGCCTGACCACATCCTATGTATGAGGAACTCAGGCACAGTTACATAGTCTGCCCAAAGCCAAGCAACAGGTTAACAACTAAATCTGAGCTACTGGTCTCTCGATGTAATAGTTGGACAAGATGACCTTGCTGGCAAGTTTTACTAAAACCTTTGCTGTCTTCTGGGGAGTTATATTGTTATGTAGGGAAGCTAAACCTTTCTGTAAACACTAACTTTTCCAAACTGGAAGGGCATGTGGAAGGGACAATCTGTCCCTTGCCTGAAGTCTTCATTAGCACAAATCTTGAAGAGACTGAGACCTCATAAATTCGTTACTGTGCAGGACCAATTTCAAATGCTATCTGAAAAGATGGCTGTAATACCAGATCCTGAGCTGCAGAGGTTCAGTATGCAAGGATGACGCTTGCATCTGGCTCCTGTGAAATGCTTAACCCCGCAGACAAGACCTCCCATGCTATTTATTCATTACAGCCACACTCAGCCGGCACAGAGTGCTGGTGTTCATGTGTGTGAGCTCCATAAGCATGCATATATGCTGTAATGCACTGCATAAATAAATAATGAAATACACAAAGACACACATAGATCTTTGTATATATGTCATGTTAAAATGGGGTTGGAACATGCAAGATAAGGACGCTGTGAAGTATTGACTGCTTTGTTACAAATGCAGTGCCTGAGACCTGGGTGCAGGAAAGGCCACATCTTTTTTATCCACCATGATCACCTCAGCCTCCATTGCAATAGACATTATTTGTTATTCTCTCAGAAGCATTTGGCCTTTTTTTTTTTATCAATTGGGACTGGTCTGAGTTATGTTGAGGAACATTGGGCTCAGTAATCCATGGCTGAAAAGAATAACAATGCAGAATTACGGTGTGTGGCTTTGTACCCTGAAAAGACTAGAAATCTTTCAAAAATAATGGTAATTTACAATTAGATGGAATCTTACAGTTGAAACCCAAGCACGTCTAAGCATATTATATGATTCACATTACTTGCTGCTAAACTGATGTTGCTAATTCTTTTGTAGCTTGTCACAACAGAACAAAGATAGTGGTCTCTATTTTAGGAAGCATATGAATCAGTGGGAGAGCCAAAAGGAAACAAATGGATCACTGGTGAGACTAAAAATGCCTCCGAGATGTGAACAGTGTGTCTGCTGACTCTGAGGTTGTGCAGAAAAAATTCAAGGAAGGGTTTTAAGCATGGCTAGCCACACAAAAAAACCCAGATGTTTTGAGCTGACAATTTAAGGAGGAAGTGGCCTTGCACACTGTCCGTCCTTCCTACATGATTTAAAACAAAGATATGATACAGACAGAGACTGCTTATTCTCTCTCTGAACATTAACTGACAATCTTTGAAAGGTAAATCCAGCAGAGGAAAATAAATTGTATGACCAAGGCAAGTTCATCCTAAACAACCTGTAGTAACAACCTGATTGGGCAGACTTGCCTATACATTGACTGTGGGGTGCTGATCATCCTAACATCACCACTGAAATGAAGAAGAAAAAAATGAAGGGTTAATAACCATAGTAATAACCCGTCAACATCTGAAGCATGCAAGAATTTAATAAATATAACAAATGCAAGTTCAATGCCATAGTCAAAAATTCACAGGTCATTTCCCCTTTAGATGTTAAGAACACTTTGCTTGGCTGTGTTAGGTGGAAGGTTTGCTTCTGGAAAGGCTCTCTAATCACATGGCAAAGAAGAGAACAGTAGAAGAGCGTGATTCCTGGCTCTACCCAGAGGTACAACAGGGTAATTTATTACTGAGTGCTGAAGAAGAGGACAGGTTCAAGTGAGAAGAGTGAAAATACACTGGACTTCTTCTAGTACAGGAGACAAATATCAGAGTGGACAGACAATCCCAATGGAAAATATTTGACGAATGCCTCTGGGCTGAGGAGAAAAATCATTCCCATAATGACAAGAAGAGGCATCTGTCTCTGGCTCTCTGCTGGCTGGCACTGCAGTACAGCACTACCTGTTGTGATGCCCGACATGCTTCAGCTCGAGCTAACAATTCAAATGCTGCCACTGAAGGTGCTCTAGAAAAAAGCAGAGTTATTCAGACCACTGAAATCCATACTGACTTATGAGAGGATTTTTATTTTGACAAGAAGAAAAGTGTGGCTAAAACTTACCATTATTTTTTCAGTCTGGCTTGGATTTATAATGGCTTCCTGCCAATGGCAGTTTGAAGGCAGAGTTATACCTGGTTTTGCTCTCAAACAATACAAAAAGCAGGATTTGCATTTTGACAGTTTCCAAGGAAAATGAGTTTTTTTCTGAAATTCACTCTGCTGAAAATGGCAACAGGTTGGATGTTTTAAGGTAATAGTTCTTCCACAGAAAATTGAACCCTTCAACTTTTTCAGTCTGTCTTAGAGGATCATATCCAGTAATTTCTGCCTCCTTGGATCTTGCTCAGCTGAATCATGAGGGTTCTAGTCATGTCAAAATTGTATTCCTGAATTTGCTGAATTCATGCTGCAAAAATAGAGTAACAGGTCTCTAACACCTGTTTTGCATAAAAGTCTGGAAAGGCCACTCAAAATTGTAATTTGCTGTTTGGGAAAATAGCATTAGAAACTTGTGACTTATAGCAGGAACAATCAATCTGTCATCTTGAAGCCAACATTGCAGAAATCTTTGCACTAAATAAAGTCAGGGGAAGAAGAGCAGTAAAGTAACTGCCTGTTTTAGTTGAGGCTGATGTTTAAATCTAGAAGTCCACTTCAAAAATGGGATTGACATTTGTACAAGCACACAAATGTCAGACTGTGCTTTTTTAGGCTTGGATCTGTTTAGACTGTTCATGCTTTAAACAGCAGGTTTGAAGTATTTGTACCTAAATTTGGACAGAAAAGTTTGGGCTCTTTTGAACAGTAGCTAGTATCTTTTCCATAGGAAAAACAAACAAAACAACCAAACCAACACAACAGTATTTCATTGTGGTTAATAATAAACTTGAGATATTTTTAAAATTAGAAACCCTGGCTGTTTCTGCATAATACATTCAGCAGGACAGACCAGGATCTATCTGACAGCTGTGATCTTGCAGTATTACACAGAATCCCATCCCATACAGCACAGGACTTTCTGCCACAGCCAGATGGAAGCCATTGGGCAGACAATTTTAGACTTTGTCTTAATCAGAGTTAAGTTCAGAGCACTGGTTTTTAACTTACCATTAAACTGAAACTTCCATTTTGGTAGCTGCGTGCAACTGACCTTAAAACTGCACACATCAGCAAAGGTGACTGGTGTGGAGGTTCCTGTACTGATACGCCAGGTTCTTTCTGCATGGGAATGATGGATGTGTTTGTGCAAATCACTCAGAGCGATATCAAGCTGTTTGTTACACATTGTTTGGAAAGAATTCTTATTTATCTTTGTCTGGAGGATATATCTTGTCCAAAGTTTAGAGGGAGATTATTATTTTAGTCTGTGCAAGCTCTGTTTGGTGTGGTTCCCTCCTGCTACTCAGTGTTTCTAACACAGAGATAGATCTGCATTCTCACCTACCCTTGAAACAGGCACGACTGTGGAGTAGGGCCTCTCCAAGAGGCACAACACATGGCAGTGCTTTGTTGTAAGCTCAATGCACTCATTGTAACTTCTTGTGGTAGGAAGGTCACTCTGTACTCTATGGCTAGACACATATTGTGCCTGCTAAATACTGCTGTAGTATTTCATCACAGTGGGAACCCAGACAATAGGTCATGCCTTGCATTAATGTGTAGGATCTTGAAAAATCAATACAATTCAAATAACAGGGGACTGCTGCCCAGTCTTTAACTATTCCCAGGACACACAGAGCAGCAATGGCTGTGCCATTAAGCTGCCACTGAGCACACAGAAGGTACAATGTGCTCTCTGCCAACTCATACCAGTAAATCCAGAATCATGCATGGGCATGTGTTATTGGAAATACGAATGGTTCCCTTGTCCAGAGATCTCTTCAGAATACTTTCTGTAATACAAATATAAATGTCCGATTCCTCAAAGGAAGGCCAGTTTCTGAGTCAATTTTTGTGTCCAGCAAGCCCCAGACCTAAGTGACTGGATCTCTTTTGCTGAGGGCCTGATCTAACAGCCATTCAAATCAATAAAAAGGCTAATTGATTTGAAAGGCTTTGTATAAAGCATCTAAGGGCACAACCTGCACTACTGCAATCACCAGTAAATTTATCGTTGACCTCAGTGAGTGCAGGATGAAATACCTGGGCTCCTGCTCAGCAGGTATTTAAGTCCACACACATAATTTATTTCATTGTAAACCATTCATATGCCTCAGTACTTGTCAGATATGGAACAAAAGTGTGATGGTTGCCAGACTGAGAAAAGGGTAGCTTTCAGAACTGCCTTTCTCCTGGTAACAGCAATGATATTTGAAGGAAAGAATAAGCAAGTTCATTGTTTCCACCATTTTGTTACAATAGAGAATTAAGAAATAAGTGAAATTAAAAAGAAAGAATTTGAGAGCAACACTACAGAAAGAGAAGAACTTCTATTCCTTCAATTACTTTTCAGGGGACTTTCAAAAATATAAACAGTGACTTTTTATCTTCATTAGGAGTCTGAGTCTCAAATACAACCCAAGCTTTCCTAGGGCTTGCCTACACTGGAAAAATACATTATGTTAATTGATTAACATGGAATGCTTAATATAACAGTCAGTATAAACAAAGACTAAGGCTTTGACATTTTTTGTTGTTGACCCAAGGTAACCTGGCTGCCAAACATGACAGTTCTTGTCTACACTAAGTGGTTTGTATCACCTTAATTAACGCGTTCTAACACAGTGTAATTTTGCAATACAGATTAGTCCTTTGGGGCATTTATTCTGTACATGTAATTTTCTGTCTCGCCTATCTTGAATTTGCAGATAGGCCCTGCTTCTCCCCTCCCTCTTCTGTCCTGAAGCCACTATCATTGAAAATTGAAGAGACTTTGTAGGCATTCGCATTTCTTGCTTCAACTTATAAACTGAAAGCTCAAGCAAATATACAATTTGTTTATGTCCCTTGATAGTGTTGATGTTATAAAAATAAAGTTGCTCTTATAATCCAGGAACTGCCTGTTCTGCGTAGAAAAATATCACCAAATACCAGCTGATTGAAGTTTTTGCAAAAATATTGCAGATTTTACAACTAGCCACTTTCTTGGTCGACTCATACAGCCTATTCCCAGCCACAGGAAGGCACTGCAGCATTTTTCCAAAATCTACTTTCTCCATTTAAGAAAATGAAGAAAAAACAAAACAAAACAAACAAAACAACAACAACAAAAAAACCCCCAAAAAACCGAAAACAAAAACAACAGAAAGAAAGAGTGTCGCCCTGAGTTTTGCAGTCTTTCTATGTTTTTATTCCTGCAGTAGAATTTCCCAGGCACTTTACTGTAAGCATCAGGCATGTTTACCTACCAATATCTATTATTATCATTCTTTTGTTAGGCGGAGAATTATGATAGACTTTTGGGCTGACCAGTGTCATGGAGAGGTGGTAACCCCATCCTCCAATCCATGGTTGTCTCTAAAAAGATATGTAACTGACAAAATAAAGGGCCGGGCCGGTCTTCTTCCTCCTTCTTCCTTCTTCTTGCCCTACCTTGGCCCTTCTTGCTCTCTCTCTTTTGGCCCAGGCCTTATCCTGACAGAACGGTGTCTGCGTGGTCCTTTCGTGTCTGAGTACGACATAAGAGAAAGTGAAAAAGTAGATGAAAAAGATATCATTAAACATTTAGGTTAAAAGATCAAGTTTATTTGGACTCTAGCAACTGACACACTTACGCTGCACACATAGTATGTTATTACAAAATGTTATTATTTTGTAAGAAACCAAGTTCCTCAGCACCACTGAAACTATGAAAAATCCTTAATTCGTAAGACATGTTGCATGTAAAATGCTGTTTGGCTACATATCACTGATTCACTTCAGCATCTTCCGAAGGACACACATCCTTGCCCATCCAGCACTCGGTGCAGTCTGAAGTGACTATTAACTCTCTGATATACTCGGTTATATTAAGTGACTGAAGTTGTGCGGCACAGCCACACGAGCTCTCCTGTGCTGTAACTTCACTTCCTGGAAATTTCCTTCTGATAAATGAGCTGCTAAAAGGAAAAGTGCTGCATGTACATTCATTGCCTCTTCTTTTTTCCTAAAAGGCTAGGGTAAGTGATCTAATGCATGTGTTTTCTAGGGCTTTACATCCGTGACCTGGAAACTTCACAGCCCAGCTAAGGTGCTTCAGCCTAATACATGCTGAGGGATGTGATTCTTCTATCCTCTGCTTCCACAAGACCCCACTTGCAGTCCTGCATATAGTCCTCAGTACAGGAAGGACATGGACCTCAGTACAAGAGAGATATGAAGTTCCTGGAGCAGGTCTAGCAGAGAGCTACGAAACTGGTCAAGGGACTGGAGCATCTCTCTTATGAAGAAAGGCTGAGAGAGCTGGGTCTGTTCAGCCTCAAGAGGAGATACCTGAGAGGGGACCTCATCAGTGTTTATCAGTATCTGAAGGGAGGGTGTCAAGAGGATGGAGCCAGGCTCTGCTCAGTGGTGGCAAGCAATAGGACAAGAGGCAATGGGCAGAAACTGGTGTACAGGAAGTTCCACCTGAACATGAGGAAGAACGTCTTTACTGTGCAGGTGATGGAGCTCTGGAACAGATTGCCCAGAGAGTCAGTGGAGTCTCCCTCACTGGAAATGTTCAAGAACCATTTGGACACAATCCTGTGCCATGTTCTGGGATGGCCCTGCTTGAGCAGGGAGGTTGGGCCAGATGCCACTGTGCTCCCTTCCAACCTCACCTGTGACCTGTTGGAGCAAGTTCAGAGCAGTGACACCAAAATGACTGGAGAGATGGAGCACCTCTCCTGTGAAGAAAGACTGACACAGTTGGGATTGTTTAGCCTTGAGAAGGCTCCAGGGAAACCATAAAGTTTTTAACTATGAGGGTGGTGAGGCACTAGAACAGGTTTCCCAGAGGAGCTGTGGTTGCCCCATCCCTGGAAGTGCTCAAGGCCAGGTTGGATGGAGCTCTGGGCAGCCTGGTCTAGTGGCGGTGTCCCTGCCCACGGCAGGGCTGCGGAACGCGACGATCTCCCGCTCCCTTCAACCCAACGCAACCCAAACGCGGGGCGGGGCGGGGGCGGGCGATGGGCGGGGCCAGGAGCTCCGCTCCGCCTCCTGCGCTCCCCGCCCGCCCGTCACGTGCGTTAGCGACAGGCGGTGGCGGCGCCCATTGGCGGAGGCGCGGGGGGGGCGTGGCCGGCGGCCGGTCCGTCAGCTGCGCCGGGCCCTCACAACAAAGGGCTCCGCGGCGTCGGCGCGGCTGGTGTGATCGCGGTCTGGGTGAGTTCGCTTTGCGGGGAACTGCGAGCAGCAAGCGCGTTGCCGGTGTCCCGGGTGTGATGGTCTCCTGAGGTCTGAGCGTTGGGAAGCAGCAGCGGCGGAGCTCCCGTTTTCCTGTGCGCCCATCCCGGCTTCTCTCCGCTGGGAGGGCGCCGAGGCCGGGGGGTTTTGGTGTTGTCCCGGCTGTCGAGCAGCCGGTGGTCTCGTTCACCCCCCGGCCAGCCTCCGGAGCGTAGCCGGGAAGGTGCGCAGCTGCTGCGGGCTCTGCCGGGTCAGCCCCGGCGCCGCTGGAAGCGGCTGTGTGGAGCCTCCTGGTGGTGGTTACAGCTGCGAGCTGAGGGCGCGGGGGGATCAGCAGCTCGGCTCTCTAACAGAGGACCGCACAGGGACTGGGAGGTGTCTTTTTTGGGTTGTGTTTTCTTTTTGCTTAAGCACATACCCCATCTCCTTTGCTAGGTTAGAAACAAAAAAAAAAAGGAAAAAATACTTTTTAAAACGCAGCGATACTGTATTGTTGACATTCAGTGGATGTGTTATCTATAACAGCTTCTTAATCATTACTGTAGCTGAGTCAGTTGTTCCCAGGCTTGTGTTTTCCTGCAGCTGACAGTTCCTGTCTAAGAACTCGAAAACCTCTCTCGGTCTCTGTCCTGTTTTCCTCCCTGGACGATGGCCCTTGATAACAGCCTAACTTCTCTTTTGCTGTCTGACTTGCACAATAGCACACAAGTGTGGCCTTTTTAAAGGCGCTCGTCCAAAAGGATGTCAAAGCATCAACCACTTTCTAAATGTGCCGTGGTTTTAAGCCCAGCTGGAGATGAAACCAGGACAAAATGATTCAGATGTTTTTTTGGATCCTCCTTGGGGTGGGGGAAGGGAAAAATGGGACAAACTGCTTTTGATCTACAGAAAGTCATTTGTGGGTCAAAAGCTGAGGTTTGTTTAGCTTACATTCTCAGGAACAGTGATCTCTCTTTTACTTGTTAGAGGGTAATTATTTTATGTTGTTGTGGTGCCTCGGGAGCCTTACTGAAAGAGTGTGAGCTCTCATCTTGCTCCACTCTGTGCACAGGAACAAAAAGACAGCCTCTGCCTGAAGGTACCTCCAGGCTTGATCTAGGAAAGAGGCAATACATATGTGTGGGAGTACAGGGAAAGCCAGTGCTGATCAGTAGCCACGCAATGGCTCGCTAGTTAGCCTAAAGAAAAAACAAACTCATTTCTTCATAGGCCTGGTGCCAGGAGAGAGTTAGGGAAGGATGTGGAAGGTAACTGGAAAGATACAGGCTTCAAGCTTTCCCTTAGAGTTTATTTCCTTATCCATAGTAAGCTCTGCCTATAGCTGAAGCACTAAAACCTTCTCAAGAAGGTGCTTAAGAACACTATAGGCATTTGGCATTTCCTTAGGTAACCCATCCAGGGCTTAGCGACCTTAATGGTTAAAAGTGTTTCCTGCTAGTAACCACTGAAAGTTGAACTTTGCTGCAGTCTAAAGCCACTTCTGCTTGTTCTGGATAAAACAAGGCAAGAAATGCTTGCCGCTTTCTTCACATAATTGACTACTGTTATAATTTTTTCCTTCCCTCTGTTAAACTTATCCGTTTTTTAAATTTTATCGATTTTTTTTTTTAGACTGCTGGTCATTTTTGTAGCTCTCTTTAGGAGAGCCCTGATGTGTCATTTTCAATTGTGGTCCTTAAAAATAGACTTGTATCACTATTGCAGCTGAGCCTGTTGTTTCTAGTCTCATGTTTTCCTGCAGTCAGTTGTTTTTCTTGAGGAACTAGAGTGCATAACTTCTTGAGTTTCACTGTACGTTTTCATGTTGCTCCTAAAGACTACTTTAAATTCTGCTGCTATCCTTTTGAGCTGTCTGAATAAGGAGGAAGCTGCTTAAATGTGTACAGAAGCATTGCTGCATGGAGCAAGCGTTTGTCCTTACATTGAACAAGTAGGTGATGGGGTCTGGTGTCCTGGGATAAGGTGACAAAGGAGGCCCAAACAACTCTTTAGTGTAGCCTGAGAGTTCTAGGGTGAGGCAGGGTATACTGGCCTTAAAAAATATTCTTCATGGGTTGTATCTTTTAATGTCTGGGTTTGTCTTCTGTCATGTGTCTTACTCCCTTTCTGAATGCAGGCACTCATAGTGTCTTACATGGCTATATTCTTTCCTATTTAATTATCAAACAGGTATTTCATATATAATAATTCTGTGATGATTCAAATATTGCTATGGGCAAAAATAATTTGTAGTTAAGTTGGTGAATTTTTTCGCCATAGTTTTTACTTTTTCAGCTGCTTTAATGGCTTCTATTTATTGACTCGCACATGAGTATCAAAGGCTGTAAGTGTGCTGATCTGAGGTGTTTAAACGTTGAGCTTCTTGGTACTAATGAGTTTTTTCATCTTAACTGCCAGATGCAGAGGTCAGGCTTATGGTGACCAATAGATTTAGGGGAGTGAATCAAGAAATAAACATTGGGTTAGTTAAACATACCTGATACTTTTCCATGTTGCTTAGACTTAGGATACATGGTTAATTGGGTGGTTGCTGTGAAAAATATCTCACTTGTAACTCTGTGGTGTACTTTGAACCTGAAGACCCGATGTGCCTTGCTGCTGCGTTAACTTGTAGTCAGCGGCCCTGAAATGTGTGTGATGGAACAGAGAAGAAACACTGCTTTGGGCTTCCCTGGGAGCCCTCACAGGAGCTCCTCTGTGTCAGCAGGGAAGATGAGTTGTCTGGAGCAGAAAACATGTCCTTGCCCTTGGAATCTTTCTGACATGGAGGAAGACAGGCAGAGAACTGGGGGAGCATAGATGCAAGAGTCCTGTCTCCCTTAGGAAAAGCTGAACAGACCTTTTCTTGGGGAGGAGGATTGAGATGAAGGCAATCAGCTCCCAGGAGGAGACCTAGGATTGGCTTTTTTGTATATATCTAGCTGGGAGGGGATGGTGAATGCCAGTGAAGCTGCCTCTCCTCTTTGGGGAAAAAGATTCACTGGTACCTCAGACCGCACTAAAAAGGGGCTTTTAATTTGTTCTCTAGGAATTTTACCTGTGGCTTTGTCATTAAGATCCTTGTCATCATTTTTTGCAGGTTTCACACAAACTGTTTACAAGTCATGCTTCTCGTACATGTCCTGTACCTAAGCTGATAAAGCATCTATGCACTTTAATCTC
Organism: Machaerirhynchus nigripectus; assembly: GCA_013397975.1. Lineage (NCBI taxonomy): Eukaryota > Metazoa > Chordata > Aves > Passeriformes > Dicruridae > Machaerirhynchus > Machaerirhynchus nigripectus. The sequence goes on along the minus strand of VZRQ01002381.1, from coordinate 976,586 downwards.
AAGTCTATGCCACTCTGCTAGTACAGTGTGAGCTGTGCCTTGAACCTTGGATATAAAGACCTACCAGCCAAAGTCTTGTTCCTGCCTTAGTAATGTTCCAGAGGTTAAATAACATGCTCATGGGAGAGATTGATAGCTTGTCCAGCCAAGAGCCAGAGTTCAGTGAGAAAGAAGATGACGAGTGGATTCTGGTTGACTTTATAGGTAAGGTATCTGTCAGACATAAGCTCTGCCTTTGTCTTGCTCTGGCTCTTGCTTGTCTTATTCCATGTGAACAAACCAGTAGCTTGGGGAAACTTTATCTGAGCAAAACCAGTGTGGGATTAGAGTGTAGGGTGTCTTCCAAACGAATGTACTAATACATGTTGTGTAAATTGGTGAGAAAAGTGATGTCAGGTTTATAAGCCTAACACAAGCTTCAGCAGAACCACTTGTACAAATAAAATGTATTTGACTTATTTCGCAATTATATAGCTTTACTGATAACAGTTGTTTCACATTTCTAACATGGCTTGTCTGGGAACTCCTTTCTCCCCTCCCCTGCTTTTAAAAAGTTGTGTATGTGCTAACAGGGCTTTTTTTTTTTCCCCTTTTTCTTTGCTGTTTTTTTTTCACTATTATTTTTTTCATGTCCCATTTCTCGCTACATGCAACCTTGTTGTTTTCGACCTCGTGTGATCACCAACATCCATGGGTTCCTCTCCACTGATGAATGGTCCCCTACAGCAGACACTTGCACTAATTGCTCTGTGGAGGAAGCAGACATTGTTGAAGCATCGGCCACGGACAGCTCGCCCGTCTTCTCTTGTTTATCGTCTCCCTTGGAACACTTGCCGGAGGCCAGCGAGTCTTGCTTCATCCAGTTTGAGTCATGTCCTATGGAGGAGAGCTGGTTTATTACCCCTCCCCCATGTTTTACTGCAGGTGGATTAACCACTATCAAAGTGGAGACCAGTCCCATGGAGAACCTCTTAATAGAGCATCCCAGCATGTCTGTGTATGCTGTCCACAATACCTGTCACAGCCTTAATGAGACTGGATGTGGGGATGAGGAGTTTCACAGCCCAGGTAGTCCCAGGTATGTCTGAATTCTCTTGTCAAGGAGCTCTGGTGCTGAAAATATCTGGTTTCTACTTGATCAGCTTAGACACTTAATACTGAATTTTCCAGCTTATTTCAGGGGAGGTGAATAAAGCATGAATACTACACAAGGTGTGTAGAGTGGTCAGGTGCCTGCCCGCTCAGAAAAATGTTATACAAGATGGCCATGTCAGGAAACAGTTGGGTGTGCTATTTTGGCACTACAGTGAATATTTATGGAGCCTTATTACTCCCTTGCAGAGTATGTTCCAGGCCTGTTGAAACTGGTGGCAGTTAACTGCACAACAAGTAACATAGATATGAAAGCACTTTGCCCCCTCCACAGCAATGTGTGTTTTTCATAGCTGCTAGTCAGTACTCTTTCAGTCACCTTGTGAGATGAAACATAGAACTTTATTTATCCTGACAGGGAAGTGGTTTGGGGTTTAGGTGAGAGGATTCTTTGGGCTTTTTTCTCATTCCTCAACCTAGTGATAGGTAAGGACAGGATTAAATTTTCCCACAAGTGGCTTGTGGAACAAAAGCAAACTGAAAGATTCCGTGAAACTTAGTCCCCTCAATGTAAAAATTTGTGCTGCAAACTTCTTACCGTACTAAAAGTAGAAGCTGTGCTTTTTGGTTTTGGGCCCTAAAAATCTATCCATGGGGGTTTATTGTAGAGGCACATTTGCCATGCACTGGCATTCTTTGGTGTTTGTGTATACAGCTATACAAATATAGTATATATGGATGTATGCAAATAGAGTGTTTCTTGGCCATTGTGATCCCACACTTGCCTATGCGTTCATTGATTTTGAAATAATTGGGTGTTTTGTGAATCCCAGTTAGTAACAAAGACTGACCTTTCATTCCATCTAGTTCTGAAGTTTAGAAACAATAATACTAAAGAAAAAATCACAATATACTAAGCTTTGATATACAGGAAGAAATGAGTGTAGCCATTGAGTTGCTGTAGGTAGATGCCTACTGACATGTCTGATCAGCTCCTTGCCATATTTAAGTTCTTAGTTCAAAGAAACAGGTGGCTTTGAGATGACATGCTGCTGTATAATGTTGAAGAATAGTGCTGATACTATTGATCTTGGAGTGGGATTTGTGTAATTATTTGGGGAGGACAGTTCATGATGTTAAGCATCAGGCATCTAGCTTAAGTTAAATTGGGGGAAACTATGAGCAGACAGCACCTTCAAAATGAGGGTCTGAAGGAATCTGCAAGAGTACTGTAGGCTGCAAGGCATGCCCTAGCAAAAGACAGTAAGCCACTTTATCTAAAGTACCAATTTGCAGTGAATAGTAACACTCAAAGTTAGATACTGACTTCTCAGTCACTTCAACTAGGGATACTGATGTAAATTCTTCCAGAGAAGAATCCTGTCTTATATCATACAGTACAGTTAACCTGCTTTAATATGTGGAGAAGCTAAAGGTGTACTCTTCAGCTGGTGTGTAATTTTCTTCACACTGAATTTTGTGCTGTTGCTTCATCAGAGGATCGAGGCTCTTGTAGAGGGTATTTTGTGTGACAGCTGGGATGAGACTTAAGTCTAAAGCTGAGGTAGACTGCAGAATTTGGAAACATTGGTTACACTGATATTGCAGTAAGTTTCAAAAGCTGTTTTGAAGTCTCTAGTGGTTTAATGGTTGGCCATTTAATATTGTAGGGCCAAGAAAAGCTGCTTAAGGCTCACTGGCACAGTAAGTACCACTGTTTTGGGACAGTGCTTTTTGTTTGATCAGGCTGCTAGCAACTCTGCTTCCTCTAGAGCCTTGTCTGCCAAAGCAATACTGGTTTTAGGACTAACCTTTGTGCCAAATGATTACTTGATCAAGCCTAACTACATCTGCTTTAACAAACCAAAATGCTAAGTGCAGAAAAATTACTGAAATAATTGGATTGGTCTGAAGCCTTTAATGTTTCTTGTGAGGTGTGGTTCTGTAGCACAATGAGCAGGACACTTCTGCTTTCTAGCAGAATAGACACTGGAAGCAGAGCAGTGAATGTGTGTGGTGATGGTGTGGCTGAGGACACAGCCCCTCTGAAATTCCATTTTGACAATATGATGGAGACTCATCAACTCTGTTCTCTTGGTGCACGGAACTCACTAGTGCCAGCCTACCAAATGCACCTAAGGTACCAAAATGCTATATTTTGGAAGAATATGTGGCCTTTTAGCTAATTCAAACCACCTCTGCTATCCCAGTGTCACTTTATGATGACAAATAGAAGAGTGTTGGTTTGCAAGCCATTGCTGGAAGGGTATTTGATGGGGGGGAGGGGGAAGCTTAAGTATCTTCAGCCAGCCAGTTTAAACCATTTTTTCTCCTTTTGTGGAGGAAATCTCTTTTCTCATTTTAAATTATTTTCAAAACAAAAGGATGTTGTGTAAACTTCCCTATTTGTCAGATTAGTCTTATTTTTCTATAACAAAACCACAACAGTTTGTATTAGCAGTTGCTGCCCTTTCCTAGCTAAGGGTATCCTTATACAGGTTGCAATGACTGTGGTGTGACTTCCTGGCTCCTTAATGGCTTTCCCCAGAAAGTCTTCACTTGAAGTTCCACCTCCAGCACTGTTGGATGTGCTGAGGGATTGCTCCACATAGAAAATAGTAGTCCCATATTTGCAGGTACCCTCCCGTAAATTAAACTGGTGTAATCTGCAAAGACTGTATGTACAAGGCACTGTGAATTGATTTGTGCTTGTTAGTCACCTAATTTTTGCTTGATATTTCAAGTGCTAAGTTTAGGACAATATCCAACGAATAAACAGGAGCAGACCAGAATGTCACATATGACTGTTCTGCAGTCTGTAGTCTTCAGTCAGTCATATCAAGCTACCCAAGGATCCAAAAGCAAGGCTACGATACTCAAAATGAAAAAAAAAAAAGTAGAGGGGAGGGAGTACTCCCTTGATAACAAGGAGTATTTCCCTCCAGAGTGGAGTGAGGTGAGGCAGAAGAGAGTACTTCATGCCAGGCACCTGCGGGCTCCCACAGTAATGCTACAAAGGGCGTACCATGGGCATGGCAGACCTGATTTATGTCTACAGAGACATCGTACAATAATTGCAAGTTAAGCTCTTCCAGAAGAGACTTTATGATAAAGTCATGCTAGTGCTGAAAAACAGACTTCCCAAGAGACCTCTTGCTCATGCCTGAGCAAGTTCCTGGTCTTGCAGACATCTTTCCTGGGCACCACTAACCAGCTGACAGCTGGTTGTTGGGCCCTGAGTGGGGAGACAGAAGGGAAGAAACTCTGCTGCCACTGGTCTCACACCAGCTTTGGGTTTTGGTTTTTTTTCACTCAACCCTGGTTTTTTCTCAGTCAGATTTGGGTTTTGCTTTGCTTTTAAAATGGCTAGGCTATTTTAAACTTTACTTTGAAAGTTTCAGGAAATACCACTGATTGTTCTGTCAAGTAGGGAAGTCCTTTTTCAATATGTCAGTTGCTGCTTGCATAGGCTGCTGGTTTGTTTTTCACTAGTGCATGATGAAACAAGGGTTTGCCAAAAATGCTGACTCACTGCTCATGAAATTTAGGGGGCTGGTTGAGGAACAATCCTTCTAAGTTATTTCTCATTTGTGTCACAACTGGTCTACCTTTCCACTCATCTGCATGAACATTGTTTGGATTTACTTGTGTGGCTGGTGATTGAAATGCACTTTTGTTAGTGTGCATCTGTTTTCAGGCTGAACCACCTACATTCAAGATGATTTTAAACCAAACTTTGCCTAGTGGAAAACTCTCAAGTCTTCTAAAGCTGGAGCAGTGTGACACACATTGCCTTCTATTTCTGATCTGTATTGCATTCTGGGCTTAGGGAGGTGGTGTGGGTAAGAAAGAGCATGGTAGAGTAAGACACCAAAAGTCCAAAGACTCTTGTGGGGTCCTCACACAAAGAGTGAGCTAGTAGCACTACACCTTACTTACCAGTGTGGTAAGTGCCTTCACCTCAGGCCAAATCTCTGTCTAGTAGAACAAGGGTACCCTTTTGAAATGCTGGATGTTGATGTCCATGTTCTACCCTTTATTTTGCTTGTCTTTCCAATGCACCTCAGTAGTGACTGATACCTGCTTGTTACATTTCTAGACTGGAGGCCCAAAATGAAACAGGACAGCGTGTTCACTGCTATGTCACGGCTCTTGCTACTAGTTCAAGTTTTCTGGAAAAAAACAAGAGCTTTCGTCCTACCCACTGGATAAAAGAACATAATGAAAGACACTACATCAACAGAAACAGTCTCCGTCGCCAAAACCTTACCAGGGATTGCCACTCTCGGCAAATCAAGCACAATGGACTGTTTGTTCACCAGCCTTGCCAACGTCAGTTCAATTACTGATGGTTCTTGTGGTTTTAATCTATGGTCTAATTGTTTCTTAGGTTGCTCTTGTTTTCATGTGTAGGTAAGTGTGGTCAATTGAAGCTGATCGTCAATCTCTCAAACACAATCATAACTAGTGTTGCATTATTTCCAAAAGACACATAAATCTCCAGACATCTTGCAGCAAGTTCTAAATGCTGATGTTAAATATCAATGTCTTGGAAGCCTATCAGTACAATAGTTGGTGTGCTGTTTTATAAACTGATGTATATATGGGTTCTTAGTTGGTATTTTAAAGAAACTTAACTGGGATGGAAATTGGTTACATTTTGCATTAATCAAAATGGAGTTAGAAAATTTGAGGTTAGCCATATGCTTTAATGACCAGTACTTGACAGCTTGTGTAGCTGTCTGTATTCAGCATATATGATTACTTTCTAACGAGGAAATACTATAGCTGCCAGTGGATATTACATAGCTGTGCTGAGCTGTTTCAAGAAGGACATCTCATCTAAATTCCTAGAACTTACTTGTGTTAGTGGGGTCTGTGTAGGTGTGCTGGGTGCTTGATGTGGTTATTGAAAGAGGGTTAAATGTCCCACCAATGTTGTTGCAGTACAACATGGCACTGGTGGTACAGATGTAGTACCACACAGGGGAGTGGGAAGAAAAGTGAACCTTTGGGTAACGTGCAGATGCACAAGACAGAGAACTGAATTGGGTTTTATGTGGTAAAGTTTGAGTTTCTCTAATTATTTCTGTCTTTGAAACATGTATTTCCCCTACCCTGTCTCATTTAATCTGTAGTCTAGTTAAAGGAAAAAGATGGTGGATTGACCATTCTTTTAATCCCATCAGTAGCTGACTGCTCTTCAAAGAAGTCAGGCTGATGGACAGCTGTTTCTGAGCTACAAATTCCTATTAGATTGTCTCATATGTACAGATTGAGAGTAGCTCAAAAGTAGCTAGAAGGAAGCTTTTATTCTACATTCTCCTAATTTTCTCTCTTTCTCTCTATGAAAATGAAGTCCAAGTTAATAGGGACTGGAAATGAAGGGCAGTGTGAGGCAGGGAGAAGTGGATGCTGAACTAAACATAGCGATAACAGAGTGTATAACAACGGATTGATCGGCCATGGTTGCTCTCCTAGTGCACTGGAGGCAGAAAGACTGGATAGCAATTCCATGGGCCAACAGGAAAGAAAAGCCATTCAAAACTAGCAAGTAGTTTTCTTAAGAACACTGTGCAAGATGTTTTGGAAGTTGGCAGGCACTGCCAGCTACAACTACAGGTAAAGTAACATTCACCTGTTAACAAAATCTGTGTGTTACACAGCAGCCAGTAGCATGCTGAACCCTGATAGATCAGTATGGGAAGTGGATTAAATGGATATGGAAGTAAGGAAGCAGAAATCTGCACTGAGAGAAAGGGGGAAATAAAAGTAAGTTTATCTTCCTTTCTGCCAGGGCTTAATGTAACTTGCTGTTTTCCCTTGTGTTTAGTGCCTGAGGCATTAAAGTGTTAACATTCTACTCAGCCATGTCTTCCAGTAGTCCTTATACAGAAGTTGGTATAAGGAGTCATGTGAAGAGCCTTTGAAATAAGGCAAGGTCAATAATGTGAATTATTCCAGGCCTATGAAGTATTTAAATTCAGCCAAATGCTTCAATTTCACTGAAGCAAAACCCCAACAATTCATATTGACCTTGATGTAGTGGTACTGTTGCAGTTCTGCAGCTGAAATTGTTGTGGAACCTACTTAGCATACAGGGAACAGCATTTATAACCTCTGTTTCACTGCAGATGTGCTGCTTCACTGGAATTACTTAGGATTGTCACAAAGGGATGTTGAAAATATTAAATGTATAAAAGCAGGAGGTGCTTTCCTGGATACACTAGTTTTTTTTTTTTTTTTGACACATTGAATTCACATGGACACTGAAAGCAGACAAAATTGGTCACATCATGAGTTTCCAAAAGAGACATTTTGTTACTGCTGTTTTCAGTAGCATGTGCCCATGTCCATACAACAGTTTTCAGGTGGTCCAAATACTTTGGTTTATCTGCAAATAAGTACTCTTACTTGCCTCGGATTATCTACCTTTATCACTCCAACTTTTTGTCTAGCTTAAACTTCCTTACCCTCGCTGCCAACTTTCTAGCTCAGGAAAATTCTTTGCTTTCCTGTATGACTTTTCTTTATATGAAAGTAACTACTTTCCTTCAGCTTTAATTTTCCTAAAGTGAAATGAAGGAAGATGGAGTCTCCATCTCCCTATGTTGGAAGAAGTAAGTAATCCCTTAACTCTTAATGGGGAGATGGAGTGGAGAGTATAAGGCTCCCAGGCATTAAAATGAGAGCCTTAGCCTGTTCTCCTCAGTAGGCAAGTAAATGCAACTTTAGACTGCTCCTAGAATTGGGAGACACTGATCTTTTTATACTGCATTACTAGATGACTTTCTGGTGATGAAAACCTATATCTTTCAGGATATAAACTATTTTGTTGCACAAACCTGTGCTTCTCAATTTGTAATATTGGAAACCATATTATTGTGTGAGATAGTACTACATCAATGGCTTTTTGTTAATTTGTTTTACATATTTATGCTGGTCTAGCCCTGTTTTGTGCCTGGAGCTATTGGGCAATTAGATTTGTTTTGGTTTTCTGTTTTAATAGTGAGCTGTGTGGCTTTTTATATGGTTTTTTGAATTGTATTAAAGTGTGTGTTTTTTCTTGTAAAAGTGGAGGCCTTGCACTGTCTCATACTGATTGACATTCATGAATCTTGCTGAAATTGTATTTTCATATGTATTGGTCAATGGACAGATTTGCATTTTAAACTGTGCCTTCTACACAGCAAACTTGAAGATTCAAAAGGGACATTTCAGTTGGGATTAATACTGTACATCAGTCTATGCATATATGGCAGCTTCTCTCCAGAGCCACCTCTCTATTTGTAGCAGTCCTTTTGATATGGAAGAATGCGTGGCTCTTATTTTTAAAAGTTTAACACAAGCTGAAAACAGACAAAATACAGCACTTTGCCAAAAAAAAAAAAAGTAGCATCGCTTAACCAGTGTGTATTTACTAAAGTGATCTTCTGTATTTTGTTTTCATAGTGCATTCTGCGCACTGGGGGAAACATGATCTTACTCTCAATAAAAAAATGGCCTATTAAAAATTGTCAGTCTGTTCTTTAATGTTACAGGTTAGTGAAAATCCAAATGCCTGAGCACCCTGTTCAGGTGGCAGGTACTGAGTGTCCCAATGCTTGCTTTAGTACAGCAGTTCCTCCGGGAATCGGTTTGCATTGCTGATCAGGTGATAATGTGCATCCGAGCAGAGCTGCACATCTCTGCTGACTGCTGCCTTGATCAACATGCAGGAGCTCTGTAGGTGAACAGGACAGAGATAAAAAACACATGAAATGTGCATGGGGTGGGGAATTTTTTCTGTATCTTGGCTGAACCTCTCTTGCTTCTACTCATGCCCCGCTGCCTATAATTTCCCTGCCATGCACCGCCATGAGAAAATCTGTATGGAAGGCTGCTGGTACAGGTATCCTGTGAGGGGGCAGAGATCTGTGCAGATGCCTAGGGATGGGGTTATGGAAGAAAAAGAAAAGCTACCTGTAGCTGAATTTGGCAAGGGATGTGGAGGACAACAGGTCTTCCACAGATATACCAGCTGCAAAAGGAAGATCAGAGGAAGTGTGAGCCCACTGCTAAGTGGGACCAGAATCCATTTGACAAAGGACATGGAGAAGGCTGAGGTACTCCATGTCTTCTTTGCCTTGGTGTCTACTGGGAAGACCAGTCTTCAGGATTCCACGCCCCTGACACCAGTGGGAAATGCTAAGGCAATGATCATCCCTTGGATGAGAAGTCTCACAGTAAGAAATGCTTAAAGAAATGGACCATACACAGTTTTATGGGATGCACCCATGACTGGTGAAGGAGCTGGCTGATGGCTTTGTGAAGCTGGTCTTAATTATCTGACAGGGCTTGGCAATGGACAGGATTCCTGGGCTGGAGGAAAGCAAGCATCCTTCCTTATAGACAAGAAGATATAAGGGAATAAGACTGTTCCCTTGATGTCTGGGAAGGTAAAGGAGTAAACAGTCCTGGAAACTATTTCCAAAATGAACAGAAAGGTGATTAGTAGTAGCCAGAATGGATTTATGGAAGGAAAAGCATGCCTGACAACCCGATAGCCTTCTACAGTTAGATGACTGGCTCAGTGGATGAGGGGAGAGTGGTAGATATTGTTGATCTTGCCTTTATCAAGGCTTTTGACACTGTCCTCCATAGCATCTTCCCAAAGCGATGAATTACGGACTGTGTGAAGCAGATGGTGAGCAGGTGTGTTGAGAGCTGGCTGAACCCTGTGTTCAGAGTGCTGTGATCAGTGACATGAAGCCAAGCTGAAAGCTTGTTTTTACTGGTGCACCCTATCAATGCAGGATCCTTACACTGTTAGAAACCTTCATTAACGACCTGGGTCATAGGACAGAATTGTTTATGCACCAGAAGGCTGTGCTGCTATTCAGAAGGACCTTAACATGGAGAAATGGGCTAACAGGAACCTCATGGAGTTCAGTGAAGGGAAATACAAAGCCTTGTACCTAGAGGAATAAAAATCCCAGGCACCAGGCCAACTGGTTGAAAATCATCTTGGCAGAAAGGGCCCTGGGGGTCCTGGTGGACACGAAGTTGAGCATGAGCCAGCAGTGCACCCTCGTGGCCTCAGAACCTCAGGGCTTCCTGGGCTGCATCAGGCATGGCTGCCAGTAAGGTGGAGGGAGGTGATCCTGCCCCTCCGCCCTGGGCCGGTGAGACACATCTGAAGGGCATGACCAGTGCTGAGCTCCCAGTACGAGAGGGCATGGATGTACTAGAGGGTGTCCAGCAGGAGGCCAGGGAATAATAGGACTGAAGACTGAAATTACCAGGAGAGGATGGGATATGGGATTCTTTAAGTTGGGGAAGAAAAGTCTTGGGGGATCTTGTCAAGGTATATAAACAGGTGAAGGGGGAACAGACTCTTCTCTGGTGGTGCCTAGTGAAAAGACAAAAGGCAAAATACAGGAAATCTTGAATGTAAGAAATGGGCTCAGTGATCTTCTCTGAGTTGTTATTTTGGCTTTTTCTGAAATTGTATGAATGAGTGGATTTTTTCCTCCAGTCACTGGGGATCCTTGATCTCTGTGGCTTTCCAAAGATCATGGAGAGTGGCCTTGAAGTTACATCAGCCAGCTCTCTCAGCGCACTGGATACAGGCTTCCATGGATTTGTATGGGCTGAGTTGTTACAAGTTGTTCCTGACCTAATTTTCACCCACCAAACAAGCAGGGTGACAAAATGATCTATTTAACTGACAGTGAAAATGTATTTGTCCAACAAAGCATCCATCTTCCCAGAGCAAGAACTGAGTAAAATCTTTCCCTTTGAAATGTAAATTTTTTCTTATACATTTATCAAAGCAGCAAGTCTATGCTGAGAGCTGTACCGTATTCTTCAGGAGAAAGTTTGATCAATTATGCTTGTAAAATTGTATCCATACAGATAACCTAACGTAGTTAAGCTGATAGTGTTCCTCTTGGGGGTGCTTATTTCAGACCTCATGCAACTTTTAAAATTTTACTTGGACAGTCTCCAAAACACCATGAACTAGTGTTTTTTGAAACTTCTCTGTGCTGAAGCAAAAATGTTTGTGCGAAGGGTTGTATCAATGTAACTATTGGCTTACGTTCTCATCTTACATTCTAGTTTTTCTGTGTTTATAAATCCTTGTATGTCTCTGATAGAGTGCCTTCATCAGTCTTAAATGTTAGAGAGAGCCAAAATTACTGAATGACTTGATGAGGAAACAGTGTAGTATCTGCTTTCTTTGTCTCATTGACTTCTGGTGCATGTTTATAACCACAAAATATTGTGACTGTTACTAAGTGATACTTGCAAGGAAGGTTTGGGATTTTTGGAACACAGGAATGACTCATCAAAAGAACACGCTGATGCTGCTGTGGCACTGTTGTTCCCATGGTCTGGTCATGATGTATCAGTCTTAGAGTAAATGAGACTGAACTGGGACGTAACATGATAAGTATAACATTTCTTTTTTGCGGACAGCTTTTTCTTGATGACAATACTGTTCTGGAGTTACTGCTGTATAACTAATACTTCAGAAGTTAGTCTCTTGACTTGTTCAAAAGTTCCGTGGGCAGACTGATTGCTAAACACACAAATACCTTAATAAGGCAAATAACTATTGTAATTTAATGAGTAAACTAAGGAAAAGGAATAATAACCAAAAAACTCCAAACAGATAAGAGTAACAAAACCAGGCTATGCAATGCAAACCCCCACTTCTTCTGCCCTGGCTAACCCTCACAAAGAGCCTGTAACCATCCAACCATGTCAACCAGCACCCCCAGGTCCTTTTCTGAGGGGCCACTTTCCAGCCACTCTTCCCCAAGCCTGTAGCGCTGCATGGCGTTATTGTGACCCAAGTGAAGGACCCAGCACTTGGTCTCACTGACTCTCATACCTCTGGCTTTGGCCCCTCTATCATTCCTCAGTCTCACACCATAGATAGAAGAGCTAGAACTGAAATTCAATGCTGGGAGTAGATAAGGGGATACTTCTGCCCATGCCAGTCCCCCCTTTCTTAATCAAGATCTCATAGCCTTTGTTTACCTTGCAAAAATTGACAGCTCTTGGCTGATACCCACACATCACAAAAGCCTGAGGCCTCACTTCTCTTTTCCCCCTCTCTCTGCTGCTAATTCTCTGTAGAGCCCCATTTCAGGGAATCTACAATTCTTTTAGCACTCTGATAGATATATTTTTATGCATAATGGTATTTCTTTATTATACTGCCTAATTAGGTCACCTTGCTTGGACACAACAATTTGAATTCTATACAGGAGAAAGTATAGACCTATGGCACAGCCCATGTCTGCCAGCTGAGATCTGAAGCCTGCTCCTGGACACTAACCTGGATTGAGAAACTCCCTGGGAGAAGAGCAGTATTGAGCACACAGTAACCAGACTGATCCTCAAGGCTTTAGATCTGTGCTTTATAGATCCTTGGTAGATTCCAGGCTCCTTCAAATAGAGCCATAAAAGGATAACCAAGAAACACAACCTCAGGTGTGTAAACTTGTAAGGAAGGCCTTAACACCTTCTCTGGAACACACCTACAAGTGGTAATTGGGAAAAAAAAAAAAAAGAAACCCACTAGACTAATCTAAAAGGACTTGCCAGATGCCAGCACAAACACTGCTCAGCAGTAGTATATTTCTAGAAACTTAAAAAATCTTCTTTTACATTCATCCTCCATACAGAGGCATCCACACAGGGAAAGAGGATGTAATCTGTGTCAATCCACTTGGAAATGTCCCAGCATGGACTAACTCACTTCAATTTTATTGCCACATCAAAAAGTCGGTGTGTTAGCTTGTATTAAAATCATAATTTCATTGTCTGCTGCAGGATTTGATTACACATTAGCTTCTGGGGTTTTGGTTTGGTTTGGTTGGTTGTCTTGTGGGTTTTTTTTACTGATGAAAATTTGTGAGAAATGTTGCTGGCAGGATGGGGAATGCTCATGGGACCTGGTGCATTTTCCACTAGTGAATCAAAACCACAAAAATGTGGCAGGTGACCTGCAGCAGCTCACATCAAAAGGTCTAGAAAAACGAGCAGCGTAGCCATTACAGTCTTTGTGCTGAGACCTATTCGTGGCCAACCTGACCCATTCAATTTTTAGCTTTGCAGTATTCTTCTTTTACAATGTGCCATGGAACTTACTCCTGATGTACCAAACCCACTTTGCTGCATGAGCCTGGCTGCCAACAAGCCCCTAGTTAGACATCTGTGAAGGGTGGAGGTTTTTCAGGGAAAAAAGATAATTTGTCTCTCTTCTCTTGCTGGCTGAAGTTTCAGGTCTTTTCAACAAATTAGCTATGGTAGTATTTCAACTTCAGCAAGTCAGTTAAAGGCTGGAGGTCAGTTATGTCAAGTTTGCCCAAGTTCAGGGACCACCTTTTCTCTGTAGTCAGTGGAGTAGGAGATGAACTTCCAGACAGCAGGATGCATCTTGCTGGTGGATTTCAGTGGAAGTCAACTAAAAGAGATACCTGCATGTCTACTGCAGGCATCCTGAACTATGAAGTGGGTTAGATTTCTTGCAATGAGCTGATACAATATATTCATCTGACAAATGATTGTTTAAATGACAGTGAGGTTTAGGCTTTTTTGCATTCCTTTTCAGCCACAACTAGCAGATTTTCTTCATGACAAGGTCTGGAACAGACATTTTGCAGAGCTGAGGAGGCTGGCTGGCTGCAATATGTGTCTTGCACATGTCAGTGCTTTACTTGAAGTTTTCCGGGAACTGTTGTCCCCACTTCATCAGGTGCTGTAAGGACACACAGCTGAGAGACGGCCCTTGGTGCCCAAAACTTGTGACCTGTTAAACTGCTGTCAACGACCCTACTGTGACATCTCTGCCTTGGAGAGCTGCACTGCTTTTTCTCTTGCCCTTTAAAGTAGCAAAGATACCACAGGGTAAGCACCTGGTTATTGTGTTTAATTACTATAATACATACTTGGAGGCAAAACCTATGTTTACTCTTTACTAACGTTACACTTGGGAAAAGAAAAATAAGTGAAAAAAACATGAAGATGTGGATTTACTTGAAGGCAGCCATGGCTTCTCTTTGTGCTGTTTTGCAGTACATGTGCTCAGCACTGCGAGAAAGTGGCAGTTGTTCCTCATCAGCAAAATGGCTGTAGGTGCCCTGCACTGGGTGTTTTAAAGAAAAGTGTCTGCTTAAAGCATTGCTAAGTATGTAGTGCAGTGGGATTTGGTTGCTTTTGGGGTAATGTGGATTTTGGTTTTGGGGTTTTTTGGACTATGTATTAAGAAAACTCCATGCAACCACTGAGCGATGTTAACAGGAGGTGTGCTGGCACTGAGGGTAAACTTCAGCATCATCTCCTGCTGGAGAAGGGGATTGCAGGGTGGGTGCTCCTGCAGTGGGCCCGGCTGTCGCTGTCCTTTGAGAAGAAAGATGTATGCTAATGTGTTTACAAACAATTTGATGGGTGAAGGTATGGGTGGTAAAGTCTTTGAAGTGGGTCTTAATGTCTCTATTGACTTTGGGCAGCAGGTGTGTTGCAGAGCCCAGGCAGCTTGGCTCCTGAAACAGACAAGGGTCTGCACAAGCCTGAACTTCTGAACTTTGGGGTGAAACAGTAGGTTCAAGGGGGGAATATGTGGTAGGCAGCTCGGGAAGGCTGTACCTTCCTAGTACCTCAGGGAGAGGAAGAGGGCAACATGCTGCCGGGAGTTTAGCATAAAAGGAGGCTGCGCCCTCTGAAACCCCGAGAGAGAAAACCCCGCGGGCGTGTGCCCCAGTGGCCTCTCTCCCTTTATTCGAATAAAGTTGAAGGACTCCTCTCTCTCCTTTTTTGGACATAAACCTCTGGCGTTTGTGGATTTTTCTGACACTTTAGACACAATGGGACCCTGAGGGGCAGTGGTGGGCCTGGCTGGCAGGTGTGGAAAGCTGCTGTGTAGGGTTTAGGGCTTGTCCACGGGATATCAGGGAGGCTGTGCTTGGGGGAGGCCTGTCTTCTGCTGGCACAGAAACACAGAAACAATTAGGTTGGAAAAGACCTCTGAGATCATTGAGTCCAACCTCTGACCGAACACCACTATGTCAACTAGACCATGGCAGTAAGTGCCACATCCAGTCTTTCCTTAAATACCTCCATGGATGGTGACTCAACCACCTCCCTGGACAGTCCATTCCAGTGTCTGTGAAGAAATTCTTTGTAATGTCCAACCTCAACCTCCCCTGGCGCAGCTTAAGACTCTGTCCTCTTGTCCTGCCACTTGTTACCCGGCAGAAGAGGATGACCCCTACTTGGCTACAGCCTCCTTTCAGGTGGTTGTAGAGAGCGATAAGGCCACCCCTAAGCCTCCTTTTCACCTCGCCCTCGTGCAGTGGGATGTGTGACAGCCGGCGGCCACCCCCGAGCATGGCGTGGGGTGTGGGTGCGGTGTCAGTCGGGCGCTCTCACCCCAGGGAGGTGGCGGGGGTTGCCCAGGACGCCGGTGCCCCAGGGACAGTCGCGGGCGGCGAGGGCTGACAGCCGCCCTGGCGGGTCGGCGGCGGCGGGCGGGGCGGGGCCGTGTTTACATCCCGTGCCGCCGCACGCTGCCGCGGCTCCGCGCGCTCCCATTGGCGGCTCCGCAGCAGGCC
>VZRQ01002381.1:870787-960214 GCA_013397975.1 Machaerirhynchus nigripectus | reverse complement strand
GGGCTGCCTGGTTTTGGAGGGAGCCCGGCGCGCTGGGGGCGGGGATGCCGGCCGAGCAGCTTGGCGGGCTGACCCCGACCGCCCGCCCGCGCCGCACCCCGGCGGGTCCCGGGTCCCCCGCCCTGGCCCTGGGAGCGGGATGCCTGTGGGGACACCCCCTCACAGCCCCGGTCCCTGCGCTGGGGGGTCCCGCTGAGGGGTGTCCCGGCGGGGGGTGGGTGTCCCCGCGTGTGAGGCGCCGTCCCGGCAGCCCCTTCCTTCCCCCTCAGGTTTTGGAGGGAGCCGCGCTCTCAGCCAGGCGGGAGCGCGGGGAGGGCGGGGCGGCGGTCCTGTCCCTCCCGCACCCCCTCAGCACCCTCGGGAGCGGGTGGGTGTCTGATCGATCCTTCGGGAGGGGAGGGCGGCCGGCGGCGGTGCCCCCAGCCCAGCCTGACCCCGGCACAGGCCGCTGCCGCCTCCCCGCTCACTGGAAATTGGCGCGGAACCGGCGCGGCGGGAGCGCGGGCGGCGGCGCCTGGCCCGGCCCATCGCGGGCGGCCATACCGGCAGGTGTGGGGGGCATCGCCCCGGAGGAACCGGCAGCGGCAAAACGTGTGTCTGTGTGGGTGCCTGAAATGGAGGGTGTGGGGGGACTAGAGGGGTCACAGCCCCAGGGACTCCCCACATGCTCCTGTGTGGGAAATGTCCCTTTATAACTTCCCTGCCCCCACCCCCAGGCAGCCTGAGCTAAACTGCTGGCATACCTGAGCACCCTGCAGCAGGACGTGGAGCTGTGTGTGCTTATATACCACAGTCATGCTCTGCTTGGGCATTCCTCAGGCCAGTGGAATACTTGTGCCCTTCTGTTTGAGCTGTGTAGAGCACGCTGCTCTTTGTGATGAGTTCATGACACAAAGTAGGGAACTTGGTTCTGATTTTGTGAGGATGCACTAACTGATTTTATCCTATTACTTTGATCCAGGTAGAGATCTTATAGCCCGAAGAAGATGTCAAGGCGCAGGTAAGCTGTTAGCATTGTACTAAGATTACCTGTACTCATCTAACAACTGCTGCTCTCCTAATGCCTAATGACATTTTACTCTTTGCTCTTTGCAGTACCCGTTTGCAAGCCAAACAGCAGCAGCCACTGTCCTGTCAAGAAGAGGCTCCACAAGAACTGCAAGCACTAGATTATCTCCAGACCAGGAAAAGGAGAACAACAGAGGTGAGCAATTTGCGCAGCCTGGAAACTTGAATGATTCTGAAAGCTCTCCAGTACATTTGGATGGGACAATCTTTACTCTGCCAAGTTATAAAGTGGGGCAAGGGTAGCAAGAGTTTGCCTGAGCTTTAGGTGGGTGTGTTGGCCACTGTCAGTGTATTGATGTGTCTCTCTTCTCAGCAGGAGATTAAGAAAAGAGAAGATGGGAAAATTGCTAAAAAACATCAATATGAAATTAAGGTAATTCAATCCTGAATACCATTTCAAACTAGGTAAGGAAGTCCCATCTGGTTTATGTTGGTAGATGTGAAATCATGCATTCCACACCAGAAAGTATTGAATAGGGGAAGTTTGTATTTTCAGATATTAAAAACTATGGGAGCTTAGCACCTTTTTGTTTTTGCTTTTTTACACATGACTTTGTTGCAGATAAAAGACCCTTCAATGTAAAACCCACTGCAGAGTAAGGTTAGGTGAAAAAAAGAGAATTGCCCCAGATACTTCAGAACAATTCCATATACAGAGCAGATAAGGCCTAGAGGCAAGTCTAAACAAGATCACTGCACTTGTTTTAACTTTAGGTGTGGTTTCACGGCCATTTAGTTAAGATTCATAACCATGCAGGCCATCTTTACTTTCAATTAACAGTTCTTTTGATTATTTAAATCAGTTTAGGAATCTGTTTTCACTAACACAGGATACTCTTAAAACTGACAGGCCTTACGGTTTTCTATTTTAAAGCAGATTAGTAAAATATTATAACCTTCTCTTGCAAACAGTATTGTTTGCAGTTATTCTGTTTGTAAAGTAATGAGACTAACAGCTATGGTGAAGCAAAACTCTTCTGATTGTGAAGTTGTCTTTGTAAATCTTAAGTGGGAAAAAATGCTGCATAAGTACATCAGCTGTACCTGGGGTGAAACTTTGTGTTACAACTTAACTTTGCTGAAAGGGGGAAATCTGCTTCCCTGTCTCTTCTTCCTTGATAGCCCATGCGCTCCATCCCCTGCCTTGCTCCATTCTTTGAATGAAGCAGTATGCAGGTTCATCTTGCTAATTTGGCACTATAAAATAAGTTAATGTTCTGCTGAGTTAGTGAGTTAAATCAACCCAGCAGAAAGTCTGACAAGCATTGGGGTGGAACTTGGGAAGTGAGGATGACAGGAGAGAAGGAAGAGGAGGACCTCCCTTTTTTCTTGGCTGCATGCATTAAGGTCAATTCTGCTGGAATATCTAACTTCACTCATGGGATGCTTCAGTCTGGCTATAAATAGGTTTAGATATACTAAGGGAATCCTGTGTAGCTTACCTTGCAAGTCAGCTATATGGGAAAAACTTCCGTGTTCAGGCTGCCCCTCTGTTGCCTTTCTTTGTGAACGGGATTCCCCCTCAGCTTCACAGAGAATAATTAAAAGTTCTGTGTCACCATTTTGAAGGCTGTCAGCCATTACAGCATTGCATGTGCTCCAGGGATTTGATACCTCCTTACTCATACTGGTTACATACAACCAAATAAGCATTACTGAAACGAGTTATAGTTAACTACAGTAATCTAGAATTCCTTCTCTGAGGCTTTCTGCATGAATACCTTTGCACTCTTCTCCTTTTGAGTCATTGCATCCCATATTTGGCATTGGCAAGCTGAGAGAGGTCAGAGCTGCTCTTTGCTCAATGGGTATCTAGCTCTGCGGCTGAGATGGGTGGCTCCTCTCTGGAGCACTAAACTGGAAGATAACGAGCTGCTGAATTTCCACTGAGAGACAGTAGAACCTCCACCCCCTCCTTTCTTTTCCCTCCAAATAGATAAGTAGATAGGACTAGCAAACTAATGCCTTGTGTTTTAGTAGCAGTTAATATCTTTGCCTTTTGTACTGTAACTGAGCTTTTCAAGCAATGGATAGGCTACTTGTGGGTTCATAAACTAAAGATGGTCATCTTCCTCAAAGCTGAGTTCCCAAATGCATCCAATCTATTTATACGTATTCCATCTTGACTATGGAAGGTTTCCTTGGCATTTAATTTTTATCTTTCTTGGTTTCAATACTTGAGTCAATGCTGAGATCCAGAAAGACTAATGTACATTACATATACTGTTGCTGTTACTGTAGTCTACTCGTTGCCTTTCTCGCTCTCAAAGTAAACTCAGCATTTAAAAGATACCTTGTTTATTTTGCAGAGTTGTTGGCCGCCCACAATAACAGGAGGCATCTCACCTTGCATAATTATTGAAACGCCTCACAAAGAATCAGTAACCACTGACTTCTCAAGTTTCAAAAAATACAGGTTCAGGAACCTCTTCATAAATCCATCACCTTTGCCAGAACTCAAGTAAGTTTAACAGATGCAGTAATTGTTAATATCTTATGAAATATGCTGAACTACTCTAAGAAAATCTATTGTATTGTGTTTATATAATACACAGCTCTACTTGTCTCCTCATTCCACGGAAGATTTGATGTACAAGAAAAAGATAAAAATTCTTGGGTTTGGTTGTTTGAGTATTTTTTTCCCTGATCATATAAACACACCAGACAGATAGTTTTTCACCTTTCAGAGCTGTCCTTTTATAACTGAACACTGGACACTCTAAGTGGTTAAGAGGCACATAATGGTTAAACTAAACTTCTTTCAGTGCTATTGGAACTGAGTGACCAAAAACTATTACACAGAATTTTCTTAAGGAACTTAAAAATGTTCAAATAAACTTGTGGCAATATCACTGTGCAGGTAGCTTGCTAATGCAATGCAATGTACTTGGTGCAGTCACAGTTCTAGAAAGTTGCCCTTCTGCAGCGACATAGCTTAGCTGGCTAAATTATAGTTTTCAATTGCAGAATTTCTTAGACATTCAGGTTATTAGATAAGTAGCCAGCTGTTCTTTGTATCCTGGGGTTTAATGAAAGAGGTGGTAAATTTACTGCAGTGCATTTTGGAAAACTTCTGCCAAGGTGAATGAGAAGAGAAGCAGAACATGAAGCATTACTTTTAAGAGAACCTTTCTAGATACACCATGGTTTGGTTTTGGTTTTTTTTCTGGCCCAAACTTGTTCAGAACTGGACATGCTGCAGGGTGATTTTTTGCCTCAAAGACATGTTCAGATACAGAGTTCCATGCAAGGTCTTTAATCTTGTTGTTGACAGGCATCTGGTAAAGCTGAGCTCCATCCTTTCTGATTAGCCAAATAAGAGGATAATTCACTTCTCCTGCCTTCTCTGTCATTCCCTAACTGGTGTAGGAAGATCATAATTGATTTCTCAATGCCTTTCTGCTTAAATGGGGAGAGTTGTGCATTAAACAAGATCTCCCTAGCTTTTTAACTTATGGCAACAGAATGAAACTGACCTGGGTTAGAACTTGTAGGCAATACCAGTGATCAGCTCTGTCTCTCTGCTTCTCTTTGGGGAAAGATAAATACATAACTCCAAAAATTTCAGTAGGAAATCATAATTTCATTGGTCAACATGCTATTCCTCTTAGTACATGTAGGATGAGATGTGCATCTAAGAAAAAGCCCATATCAATTAATAATAACAATTACAAATAAAACCATATTGATGATACAGGCATCATCTTCACAAATAGACTGGAGTACTAATAAATTATAAGTTAGCAATAAACAAGAACTCAATTTTTCTCTAAATATGTTGCTTCTGAGCCTTGACGCTAAACTGGACAACTTCACGTATGCTTTGTGTTTCCTGGGGAGGAGTATATTGTCCTTTTTTATGGGGAGGGTTTGGTTTTGTCTTGCTCTCTGAACAGCCACTGAACTAGGCAAAATAGGAAACTATGGTTGCATGTGCAACTTTGGGAGGCACACGTTCAGTTTTACTCTGTTCTGTAGACCTGGACTTGCTGATGATGTTGGCAAGCTGCTGTTGTGGTGGTGTAAAACGTTCTGAGTATTTCTGCAGTTTTCCAATTACCATAAGGATCTTACAGTATGCAGATTTTTTCTTTCTGTTTCTGAATGTCTGTAAACAATAGATAATGTTTTTATTCTTTTTTTTGTGAATTGTATATATACTTAATAATGCTTTGTGTAACTTTATGCCATAGCTGGGGAAATTCCAAAGACGTCTGGCTCAACATCCTGACGAAGGAGAACAGATATGCTCACTGCAAACACTTCACTTCACTACATTCTAGTTTGCAACCTCACATGAGATCGATACTGCTAGACTGGCTCTTAGAGGTGTGTACTTTTAGTTACTTTGCCATGTGTTGTGCCTGTGAAGTAGGCAGGTAAAAGCACAGCTTTTATATAAGGATCTAATAGCAACATGTACAGTTATAAAAAATGGCAAAACTGTTTTGCAACAGAACGAGTGACTGCTTTTCATCCTCTTGGTGAGCTACATCCAGGCCTTCCCAGGCAGGAGGCACTGAACTCTCCCCCCAGGACAGTGAGCAATAGTATTTAACTTTTGCTCTTGACACACTCCTTCTGCAAGGGAGAGAAATGTAGTTTTGTATTACAACTTGTATTGAAATTGCTATAGACAGCCCAGTTAAGCATCTCTAACTTACAGGATAGACTGTATCTAAGCCATGAGATAACTGCTTCTGTATTGAGGGTTTATGACCCTGACCATGTCAAGAGCTCTTGAATGTCAGCACATGATGCTATTTTCTGATTTCATAGTGAATTTTCAGTTTTATCATATGAAGAGAGCAGAATAAATCAATGACTGACAGGGAAATGTTCTTGATATAGACAGATGCTTATGTGAAAAGTTTACAAATAAATCATATTAGCAAGGAATTTCAAGGAAAATGAAAGCTGGGGGTTTTTTAATACACTCTGGATAAAAAAACTGTTCTGGTTGTGTGCTTCACTAGTTCCTCTAATGTGGAATTTACATACCACCATTAAATTGGTTTGTTGCTTTTTTTTAAATCTTGATTAGGAAACAATCCAGTTTCCAAACAAAAATATCAACAAGGGCCTTGCTGTTGTCCAGCTCAGTGGTTCTATATGCCACAGTGGATTTAAATCACAGCAACTTTGAGACCTCTCCAGTAGCTCCTAAGACTCTGCTGTAACATTATAACTGAGATACTGCTTAACATGACCAAGTGTTATTTTGTTTGGGAATTACACTTCCATAGAAACTATGCCATTTATTTATGGGTGGGCCTGGTCTAAACAGTTTTAGTTCTGAATCTTCTTTGGAGCAGTCATTAATAGTATCAGAGTAACACTTCAATTATCGGGCGAATATATCAGGTATAAAAGAGTGGGGCTGTGCTATTTCTGCTTATCAGTTGCATTTTTGGTGGTCAGGAAGGGCTTTAATTTGCAAATAAGCTTCCAACCTTATCTTGGGAAATAGCTTGTAGTAGTTAGATTTTATTCTGACTTTGTATCCAAGTAAAATAATGAACTGGCTGGGATCTATTTCTTGGATACTCTTTTCTGTTCCCGTTCTTTACCGCATGTAGATTGTAAGTAATTTATAGATATCTGACTGCTTTCTAGTTGTGAAAGGGGTATGGAGTTGCAGACGAGCTGGAGATGTGGTAGTCCCTCCCAATTCAATTAGAAATTAGATGAAAAAGTAGGGCTCTCCCTAAGATCTCCCGGTCTTGGCACTCTCCTTTCTTTTTTGTTGAACTGGCATTTGAAACACTTTGATACAATGCGAGTATTAAAAGTTCTCCCTGCCAGGGAAACCAGCAATGGGATGGAGCAGATGGCGGCCCCTGCAGTTTTGTTCCTGCTTAGTGAGGCTGTCGGTGTGCCTGAGGGGCTGCAGGCAGTGCTCCTGGCCTGCCAGCAGAGCCCACTCCAGCAGGAGCTTCCAGGCTTGTTTGCTGTAGAGCCAAAGACTTTGATTTTTCAGTGGTTCTGCCCTGGGACAGACCTGCTGAAGGGTCAAACCTAAGGGTTTGACTTCAGCTTGAGGCTTGAGCCCAGAGTATTCTTAATCAAGGTAATTAGTGTGTGTACGTGTAGGTGTCACTGTTTTGTTGGGTTTTTTTTCCTGAGCCGGCTTTTTCCTTTCAGTGGAAAAATGGTTGCTCTTTAAATTGGACAAAGTATTTTTTACAAGTTTGTTAGTACATCACAGGCAATTCATTATTAGGTGGGAGCATGGGAAATACCTTTTCCAGTCCCACGCTAACCACTGCATCCTACCATACCTAGGTACGTGAAGCTTTGTGTGTGCAGAGGAGGAAACTTTTTTTTGCTGTTACAGCTTAAATATGCTAATGTGTGCACACAGAGTTTTATAAAAGAAAATTGAATTGTCGTTTTCCCCCTGCTGTAGGTGTGCGAGGTGTATGCACTCCACCGGGAAACCTTCTACCTAGCTCAAGACTTCTTTGATAGATTCATGTTGACGCAAAAGAACATTAACAAGAGCATGCTTCAGCTCATAGGAATTACCTCATTATTTATTGCCTCCAAACTTGAGGTAAGAAGCTCTGTTACAGGGAGGAGGATGTTGAATTTGGAGTAACTAAAAAGACAGTGATAAAAATTATTTCTTGTCTGAATTTTTGAACTTCATGGTGTATGTACAACACTGAAGGTCAGAAGGGGAAACTTTTTTCTCTTCCTTCAGTTGTGCATTTGTCAGTCCCTTGGAGTGTAGTTTTTGTCCTCCCTTTCTCCAGCAGCAGGGAAGGAGACCACATATACTTAAAAGGCATGCAAATGTGCCAGAAGTAGTTTTGTTTTGTCTTGTCTTTTTCCAAATACACAGCAGTTGGCAAACAATCTCAGGAATGGGTGTGGGACTTGAACAAAGCCAAGCCTAAGTCTCAAACTGCCTGTACATCAGGCTGATATCCTTATGATATCCTCCATTTAGTGGAGTGTGAGTCTTGAATGCAGCGATGGTGATACCTTACATTGTGGGCTACACCATGGGCCAAGAGCATAATTTTGTATAATGCATAGTAGGCTAGACTGACAGGAAAACTTGGAATTAAGCTGTTATCTTGGAACCCCCAGATCTCACTGTTGTTCCCAAAGCAAGGTTGTGCACTATGAGCAGCCACGTGTGCTAAGGAAGTGTGTGGGGACATAGTGGTCACAGAGCCAGCTGGTAGGGAAGCAGTTTTGCTGGCAAGCTCTCTTTTACTTACACACCTAACTGTGCTTGGCCCCAACTGGCATGACTGGCTTAGCAAATTTCCTTAACCATCTCTGCACCATGGATTTTGACAGTTACAGTGGCTGGTTGTGGGATTTTTTTTTTTTTAAAGCTTTTCTCCTTTTTTTTCTTCCTAATGTATGTGATTACATCAGCACTGACATTGCAGGTAACCTGTATCAGACAGCCATCTGTACATGAATTGATATGATGTATGTTTTTACAGCATTGGAATGGCTGAGTAGAAAGAGCTATAAATGAAAGGGTGTTCTGATTTCTTGGTCAGCATTTATTTCCCCAGAAGCTAAAAGATTAACAATAAGTCCATTGCATTATACAACAGATACTAAAACCCAAGTAGGTTATATGTTATCTCCTTATCCTCTAAGTTTCAAGTCACTTCATGTAATGAAAAAAACACTGTTGTAGCATAAGAAATGTTAACATGGACAGAAAAGTATTTCTCAGTATCTTCTCAACCTTTCTTAGAACTGTAAGACACACTAACCTTCATTTTCCCTCCCTTTAAAGGAAATCTATGCTCCTAAAATACAGGAATTTGCTTATGTCACTGATGGTGCTTGCAGTGAAGATGATATTGTAAGAATGGAACTTATTATGTTAAAGGTAATAATTTGCTGTGTTTGTAAGTGCTGGGTGAAAGACTCTGCAGCTGAGCCTTGTGTTTTAATGTCACTTACTTGTTTACAAAAAGGAAACCTGTCCCTGTTTCTGCACAATAATGAAGCCTTTGTTGTGTGTGCAGTGGAGCTCTGACGCCCCTGGCTGGGTGCAGTCCCTGACCCCTTGGCCGGTAGAAAAGGGCAGGTTTCTTGTGCTTGTGTGAATGTAAAGGCTCTAAACAGTGCAGCCAGGCACGGGCAGGCTGGAAGGCTGTCACTGTAATGTACTGCACTTGCCAACATCCCTTGCTGTCCAGGAACAAGGGCTTCTGGAGAGACCTCACACTGCTCCGTGCTCCTCACATTGGAAAGGATCCATTGGTACCAGCTCAGGACTCCATACATTTATTTTTCCTTAATAGATATAAGCTGCAGGTTCACGCAGCTAGCCCAAAAGCTTGAGGAAATAGTAATAATTTCCCAGCTTCTGAATGGAGAAGACACGTAAAATCCAACTGCACAGGTAAAGGGATACAGATTTGTGCTGATCCTTTTCAAAAAGCAGTGAGAATGCAACCTAAAAAGAGTATTTGTATTTGAAATTGTAAATAATCTTTCGTGTCTTTTAAGGATATGTGCAGTAATCTCAGGAGAGGATTAGCAATAAATCAGAGCACAAAATTATCCTTGAGTTTAAAGCACTTAACTGTTTGTTAAATATTTGCAGGCTTTAAAATGGGAACTCTGTCCAGTGACAGTTGTCTCTTGGCTGAACCTCTATCTTCAAGTGGATGCTCTGAAGGACGTTCCGAAAGTGCTGCTACCTCAGTATTCTCAGGAAAAATTCATTCAAATAGCCCAGGTAGGTAGTAAACTGTTGGAAAATGGTTCTTGTGGCAATGACAGGCACAACTGAATATTACATCCTGAAAGCCCCTTTGTTCTAAGTGTTTCCTTGTTTCCCCTCGCCTGTTACTGTGTTAAGGAATGTGCAAGTTTAACTCCACCAAAGAAGTTCGGTTTTGAGGACAAGTACCCACCCCTGTGTTTCTTGTCTCCCTGCTTTCACATACTTTAAGACTTCTCTGTATGCTGGAAAAATAAAAAAATCCATCTTATTTCTTTAATCACTGTGCACTCCAGCATTCTGTAAACAGCAGTGCCAGCTCTGAGGGGAAGGTGGATAATCTCAGACCCTAGGCTGTTTTTACCTGTGTTGCCCCTAACAGTGTTTCTGTGTAATTGCCAAGAAGGCAGCGTGGGGAGTGCTTTGACTGTTTTGGAAGTGCTGTGGTTCAGTTTGTATGGGAATGTCTTGTGCCCAGCCTGAGAGAGGCTTACTGAGCTGGGTAGCTCAGTGGTGTAAATACTGCATTAGGTAGTATTTAAATTTAAGAAAGTACCTTCCTGGAGCTCAGCCCTGTTCTGGGGCAGAGGCTGTAGGAGGACTGCTGTGTGCATAGCCCTCTCTGAGACAGGATCATGGTAAAGGATCAGCTTGTTAAAATTTGTTACTCTTCATGTGCTTAGCTTTTAGACCTGTGTATTCTGGATGTGAATTCTTTGGACTTCCAGTACAGAACACTAGCTGCTGCAGCGCTCTGCCACTATACCTCAATCGAAATAGTTAAGAAAGCTTCAGGTAAGATGCCTCCATAAAGCTCGGCCTTGTTAGGCAGGGAATTCCAGAAGCTGTCACAGGCCCAAACGTGCGTAAGAGGGTATTGGCTTACCGGGCTGCCTAAGACCAAAATCTACATACTGATATTTGTTCTGTGGGTTTCTTCTCCTTCTAATTACCACTAACTACCACTATTTGAGATGTTACAAAGACTCAAAAGAAGGAAACATCTTCAGCAGTGCAGCCTTTGCTGAGGAATTGAAACATTATTGCTTTTGGGCTAATATTTGCGCTATGACTTCCAGTTGTTTGGGGGATCATTAGCTATGTATTTGGCCACTTTTTCTCCCGAAATGTAGTTCTCAAGCAGTCATGCGTGTCTGTCAGCAGCACCTCGTGTATGTTTTTGTAGCATGACCCACAATCTTGTGTTCAAGCCACAAGTCACTTCAGCCTCCCCTGGAAAGCGACAGCAACCCTTGTGACCTCCATTCACCCTCCTCAGCCACGACCCTGTCAAATTAGAAGCATAAGGAAATGTTGGCTGTTTCTGGGGGGATGTTTCTGAATTTTTATCTGCAGTATTATGTATTGTGGTTTTTAACTCATGGCCATATTGGAACACAGTGCAACTCCCTCATGATTTCTAAATACGTTCCTGTGTTCTACCCTTTAGGCTTGGATTGGGACAGCATTTCAGAGTGTGTACAATGGATGGTTCCTTTTGTGAATGTGGCAAAAAAAGTCCCTGTGAAGCTGAAGAACTTCAGGAAGGTTGCAGCAGAAGATCGACATAATATCCAGACCCACACCAATTATCTGGATATGCTGGTAGGTGGTTTGTGGATGTGCAATTCAGGCAGCTGAGAGTGCATTACACATCCCTTGTCCTGAGGCAGCTGTGAGTGGCCAAAGCACCTCCCTGCTTGCACCTGGCCTGCCTCACCTCCTCCTGTCAGTGTCCAACCACCAGTGCTGCTATAAACAACACATCATTTACCCTAGCACTCCCAGGCCTTAAGGAAACACTTGCAGTAGCACTATTGCAGAGGTTTTTCTAAAAGAATAATCTTCACTGTGTTACATAATGTCACTTTGGTTTTCTCAGTATCCTAACTCTGGAGTGCTGGAGTTGTATGAGGGGTGTGAGGGAGCACTGCTGCCTCCTACTGACACAAAAAAGTAGACCTTGTCACAGGTATTAACTGGAGTCTTCTTCCCCCAATACACAGGAAGAAGTTAACAGTGGAGTAGTGTCTACTGCCCCAGGGCAGTTGTCACCTGTGTCAACAGGAGGAATAATAACCCCTCCCAAAAGCACAGAGAAGAAATGAAATACACTCAAATGTCATGAACAGATTCAGAAACAGGACTCGGTGCTTCAGAACAGGACCACACTAAAGGTGACTCATGTTCTTTACTGCTATTCAAGACTTGGGCAGTAAAAGACCCAACACATGGAAATTGAGACCAGCATCCTCCTACAGACTTGACAAAAAGAGCTCAGCATTGCATCCTGCTATCACAAGAGCCTGGACTACTTTGGTCCATTCTGACATGAATTAATGGTGAGAATTGAATTCTTAATTTACGCATTTCAAGAACATTTTTAATAGGGCTGCGTGGTAAAATCTGGCCACTCAATTTACATGGCAGACTTGCTTTACTTTGGGTTAGATGAGCAGGAGAATATTGACAGCTTGTACGTATTACCTCTTCTTGACTCTTCTTCTTTCCTTGGTAAGGTCAGAGCTCACTCCTGTCAGTCCCGCCAGCTCAGGTGCAGTATTACAGAGGCCCGTGGGTAAGCAGTAACGTATCTGAAACCACTCTGTGCGTGCAGTACAGTGCAGCCAGCCTTGTCTCGACTCCCAGCTCCACAGGAGCCTGATAAATTTACAGCCCTTTAGGCCTGCCATAAACTTCAGTTTTAGTGCATCACTGACCTCACGTAAGAGTACCAGCAAAGAACCTGCTGCTGCAGTAACTCTTAACTGGAAGAAGTACAGTCCCCGGCCACCCACTTGCAACAAGAAAGAACAGCTTGAGAACTGGAGAAAGTATGGAATAAAGGGAGCCGCAGGTACTCTACAACCACTCACGTCATAGGAACAGTATTTTAAACTGTGGAGCTGTATGTTATCAGTGTTTATTATAAACAGCATTAACTACTGTGTTTTCCTTGGAATATTCACTACCTCTGAGTCACTTCTGTGATGAAGGGCAGTACTGGGAAAGAAGGGTATCATTCCTCCTCCCGCTCACGATGCTCCTATCTGGCTCCTATCTGTGCCCCACAGCCAGGGACAAGTGTTACATGACCTTGAGCAGCCTACAAAGCTGCACTAGAGCATCAAGTGCCACCCCCATCCGCATTACACTCACACCAACTTGGCAAACTTGAATTCCTGTCTTCTTCAAACAAGCCATTGTGGAACTAGCTGCAGTTGCTTCCAGCCTTCTGTACAGTTTGTAAAAATGAGGGGTTTATTTTAAGATTTCATCTATTTCTAAGAAGAAAGATACTAGACTGTAAATGTTGTACAAAAATTTAAATGACTTTTAAAAAATAAAGTCTTGAAAGATTTTTTTCCACACGTTTTGTAATAGTCTTCCTGCATTAGCCTAAAAGTATAGTTTTGCCATTGCTTGAAGAAATTTCTTTTTCCTTCTCTGAGCAGCAAGCTGTAGGACTTCCTCGGGATTGCTGGCGTTCAGCTCTGTCTGGCCAATGGCTTTTATCTTGAAACAAAAAGAGACACAACCAGCATAAGGCCTTCCGGTAAAGCTGTTTCATTTCAAGGCATTTTCAGCACTAGGTCCCACGGGTGATTTATTTCTGTAGCATGCCCTACCACCCCCACCCCTACAGCCACAACTTTACATGAGCACCCAGATTCTAAAAGAAATGCGTGACAATATTAAAACTGGAATTGCAACCACCTTTTCAGAGGTGGTGTCAGGGAGGGAAAGACTCTCTAAAGAAATCCCACCACTCCCAAGCAGCCTGGGTTAACTTACTGCTATCTGCCGCTTGTCTGTCTCGCCTCTTTTGTGGTGGAGATCTGAGGACGAGTCAAGAAAAGTCACTTAGGTAGCTAATGGACTTCTCCCACCTGTCAACATCCAGTATGTGTGGTATTCCAGCAAAAGGATACATGTCAAATACTCCAAGATGGTGACATCCCAGATGTATTCATAGTAAGAATCCATGGCATCGTGACTGAAAGACAAGGCAGGTTAACTGACACGGTCACATACTGTGTTTAGGCATCTATAAACTTTGTTGTAACATTTACCTGTTCTGTTCCTGCAGTGCCTTAAAAGCAGTTTTATAGTCTACTTCTCTGAGGAACTGGCACAAAATAGCTACCTGTAAAGAAAGACTCGCAGTGATTCTGACAGCCTTAATTGCCCACAAACCAATCTTCCACACAGTGCCTTGCTCATTCCACTCCTTTTCTAGACCTGCTCTAGAGCTTGCTCCCAGGGCAAGCAAGTTCTGAGCACCTGAACACAGATCATTCTGACGTATCAACAGCAGCAATAGCTAAAAGAAAAAGGGATTTACTCGGATCAGAAGGGACTGACTTTGCTTTCAGGTTTCCAGATGCATTTATGAGCTTTTAAAGCAGAGCCTGATATAAGCTTTGTCACTTCTTGGAGAATGACCGATCCCATGGAACAGCAATAGCAACTGCAGTTATGAAAAAGCCTAACACCACCCCACAGATACTGTCTCTAAAAAAATAAAACCTATAGTAGCAGAGAAAAGTAGGACAAAACACCCCCAGACTACTACCTTTTACATTTCCAAGTATATGTTTATTTACTCTTTTAGTCCTGTGACTGGCCTAGAAGCAAAGGGAACAAAACCTGCTCTACTGCAGATTGCATTTCCAAGGAAAGTTGAATTCAGTCTTTTTTAAAGTTATTCCCCATATGAATATTTATAAACAAATGTTTTAGTTAATGCCATGTTTCACCTCTTACCTGGGTGTGACAATTGAGTAAAGAGCAACACTTGATCATTCTTTTTATCACCTACAGAAAGGTTAAAAATAAAACACATGCTCTGAAATGCTTGTTTTGGAACACAAACTGCAATTTTTATTGTTTTCTTTTTAATTCAAGGGACCAGCTAAATAGCTATCTACATTCTTCTACCCCCTAAAAACTCCCAGGCTTTAGCACATAGACTGATGAACTGAGCCTTCATCACTTTTGAGATTTCCAGCACAGTAGGAGCCAGATGTTTCCAGCAGCTGGAGCTCAGGTGAGCACTCCAGCACTGCAGGTGAGGCAGAGCTGCTGCGCTGCCCTGCCCAGCCTGGGGTGGCTCTGCAGGGATAAGCCAGGGGCTGGTCACACCACACACTGATTGTGCTCTGGGCTTTTCCATTTGCTCTCTGCTCCACTGGTGTCCCATAGTGCTTTCCCAGCACTCAGCTCTGCAGGCTCTATGAACTAACAGAAAAGCCTTCTGTGATTTAGCAAAGAAGTTGTTTCAGATTTTCTATGGCTTTCAAGCAACAAGCCAAAAAAGAAAAAGGACTGATGAGGACGTGTATTCCTAAATGCATCAAAATATAACCCCTCACATGCTACAGGAATGTGTGTGTGCCGGACAGTTTTGTCTCTATATAGAATCAGGATGTTGACTGAATCCAATTTACATTTTTGTAAATCCCACTTTAGCTCACCTGGTCTGTGTACACATCTGGTGGCACCATCTTATTAAAGAAGTCTGAGCATACAGCTCCTGCCTGTAGGTAATAGTGAAGGGCTGCTGAAGACTGATTAGTTGCTGCCATGGGAAAAAAAAAAAAAGGTCTCAAAAGTAAATACAGCAGTTATTTAATACTCAGATCAATTGTTTATAAAATTATTCAGATGCGTATCTCATAGCTGAATTCTACTGCAAAAGTGACTTGTGTATCATTGTTTAAAAAGCATGGACACATTAGGTAGTTACACAGTGGTGGATGGAAAAACTACACCATCAGGAAAACTGGCATCACAGGCAAAGTTCTGCCTTTTGGGAATCACTTTTTATTTTTTCAGGTAGTTGATCTTGAATCCATCAACCTTAGAGTGGAAAAGAATTTTGTCTTCAGTGAGCTTAGCACACACAGGGTAGTGAAGGAGTGTGGTTGGTATGAGTGAGAGGAAAAGCACTCCCATGGTTCAGCACTACTTCTACTCCCGGTAAGCCCTTCCTGAGCTGCAGAGAAGGCAGGAGCAGCCTGCTTGCCCACATGGCTGCTGAAATACAGACCACTGCCACTGCTCCAACCACTGTTCATTAAGTACCAGCTTTGAGGCACCCTATGTCAGTGTCCTCCTTCTGGGATGCTGCTGCACTCTGTACAGGCAATAAACACTGAAAAACAGGTTTATAACCCTGACTCACTCTCCTGCAAGTAGCGTGACAGCAGTGAATACTGGATTAAGAACCCCTCCTCTCACCCCATGGCTTATAAAGCATCTTCTAGACAAATGTGCCTCCTTTGGAAGCAACAGATTCACATTTCTGCACTACATCTTACTGCACACCACAGATATCCTCCCAGTCCAAAACCAGTATTTGGAAATAAGGACTTTGCCTCTGTGATAGCCCAAAGTACCAGCAAGTAGATGCCAGAGGCACAGAACATACCATTTTATTGCCAGAAAAGAACAATCTGGCCTGAAAGCTAAATTTCACTGAAGTGGTCTCAACAGACAATTTAAGGGGAAGAAATGTCCAGCTACCTTTGAGTTTGGCTTGGCCAAAGCACCTTGAGTTTGGCTGTGGCCATGCCCTTCTCTAGCACATACACCTGGCAGTACCATACCTGTCTGGCTGTATTTCAGAAGTTTATTTTTTTGCACCTACCCCTCTGCACTCTATTTACTCAAACTATAAAGCAAGCCCCAGGAACTGACTCTAGATTGGGCAATAATCTAGCAAAGCATAGGATCAGACAGGCTGGGCAAGAGCCCTCCAGGCAGCCAGCTCCCTGGTGCTATCTGGGTGTGTGTCATGATGCACAGAATCTGAAACCCTCTGTGTTTCCCAGTTCTGCTGGTTGCTCCCAGCTGAGGAGCAAAGACAAGTACTGGGGAAGTGGCAGGTGAGAACAGAATGACAGGAAACAGCTTCCCATCATCACCAGCACCACATCAGGAGTTCATGCTTCCTCATTTACAAACCCTACATACTTGCTATTATAAAATACAGATCCTCTCCACTCTGCTCATCTTGTGCTCCAGTGAAGCTGATCTCCACATAAAAAAGCAACCTCTATTCACAACTTTCCATTCACTTATAGTATACTCAAGTGTCGTGGGTTTACACAATTACACCACTCAAGGACCAACTGCCCTAGAAAATGAAGTTACGGGTAACTGTTCAAGTTTCCCTTACCCTAAAAGCAAGTCTGCATGGCTTCTATCAGAAGCTCAGTCTATCTGTGGGCTTAGACAACCTCCCAGACAAATCCACCTACACCACTGCATCTGAAGATTTTAACCTCGTATATCACTTAAAACTTCCTTTCATAAAAGGAACTACAAGGAGGGTTAAGTCAAACAAATCTCAGAGCAGCAAGGTACCTCTACACACGTTAAAAAGAGACATTGGTTTCACTTACCAAAATAAATATCTGCCTGAATAATTAACCAGAAGTGGTTGTTTCCATTGATAGTCAAGGCATAGCTGACCAGCTCTTTTACTGTAATAGCTACAGCTTCAAAGTCCACTGATTGAAGACTAAAGGAAAAAAGAAAGAAAAATAATTCCTAAATTATTTGGTTTTTTAACCACTAATTTGATTTCCAGCTATTTTAAGTCCAAAGCACCTTGCATTAAGTGTGAAGCATAAATAACTCCAGAAAAGATTTCATGTTGACTAAGACTACTGTTGTTACAATACAGTAAATCTGACAGAACAAATACATCCTTCAGAGGCTTGAACAAACAACCAGAACTTTACAAGTGGCTGACACCACAAAAAGGTTCTGTGCAGGAACATACATTCTCAGCTTCAAGAAATTTGAAGACAACATCTGAAACCACTATAAATTTATCCCAGCATCTGCATGAATGGCCAGACAGCAGTCTCTGGAAAATTGTGGAACTAGCTTCAAAAGGAAGGCTGGGAATGGTGTGGCACAGTTTGGGCAGCCCCTCCCAAAGTTTCTGTGGAATATTAATTTTCAAAAACAAGGATTTTTCTCACCCTACTACTAAATTCTGGTGATAATGAAAACAACTTTCTTCTGATTGACCTTATAATATATATTGAAGCCTACACCAATAATGAGACTGTTCAATCAGACCAACTACAGATGGATTAACCCCACTACACATTGCACACTCCCTCACAAGAGCCATCTCTTCCAATGCATTCATGGAATCTAAAGCAGATTTTGAGATCCCACCCCACAAAGGCTCTAAATTTCAGTGGAGAAATACAGTTCAACCCAGCCAGAATAAATCAATACATACCATTTGCCACTTCCTATTTTGGCTATTATTCAAACATACCTCAAAAAATATTAGTGATTTCATAATAAATTATTACATAATTCACATAGCTACATATAACTCAATAAAGCACACAGCTAAAAAAAAACCCCAGTTTTTTTCCTCTCCTCTTTCTTCGTTCCCATGTCTCCACCAGGACAATCAAATTAGGAGCAAAACTCTCCATGCCATCAGACCAATGTTCCCAGAGACAGAATGGGGGTAGTGATGCCTTTACATGGAAAAACCACACTAACACGCAGTAACTGGGACCAAACCCACCACACACATGTATTTTGAAAACAGTTTTTCATCATCATCTTACTTGGGGATGGATGAAGGCCAGATAGAAATGTGCTCTGCTGCAATATCATTCACAATGTCTTCCTAAGAGAAGAAAGTTGGTATGAGAAATCACAAGAAACATTTCAAGAAAACCAAGAAAGACTTTGGTGATGTATACTAACCCGAACATTATGAAGTTTGACAAACAGGGACAATATTGTGGTTAGAACCAATGGTTCCTGTAGGGGAAAAAAAAAATATTCCCATGAACTAACAGAACTCCACTTTCTTCCCTAAGCTTTAAAACTATGTAGGAAGTTCTGCCATCATTATAATTTCCTATTGAAATAAGACCGTATTTTGTTAAGAGACCTGCAACACAAGGATACTGCAAGAACATTTCTGTAGAAAGTTTTTAATTGCTTCAGATTTTCCTGAATAAAACTCCTTGGATATAAACTTTGCTTTTGTTTTACATCTCTCTATGTTGTTCCTGTGATTACTACCTAACTTTAAATGTAAAGTAGGTATACTACAACTTTCTATGCATTTACAAACCCAGACGCTATAAGCAATTTCCCTCCTTCTTACTTCTGCTGCTTAGTATGATGCATGTAGCAGCTTCTTTCTCCCTCCAAAAGGAATGCTTTGCTTCGTGACAGCTGCAATAAAATACACTCCCAATGTAAACAGATCTCCATCAGAATTCAGGGCAATTTTTTTACAAGCTATTCCACACTGCTGTATGCCAGGTATAGCAAATTCAGACGTTTTTCAGCCATACAAAACACTCATATAACTGTTAGATTTTCTGGAGTTTAACACAAGAAGACCAGAAAAATACTACACCAAAAGAAAGTTTTGGTTGCAAACGCATTTTCAAAACCACTGTGACTTACCCGAAGTTTTTTGATGAAGGACAACAGTTCACTCCTAAGTTAGGGACACAAATACCCATGTAAGTAATCATCCACAACAAAGAATATTTGCACACTTAAAACAATAGTAGAGCAAATTCTTCACCTGCCAAAATACCCCTTCAGCTCTAAGTTTACAAATGCAGGGCATGTAAATGAAAATGCTCAAGCAGCCCGTTCACTTGTAATACAGCAATTACGAGCAAATTTTACACTAAAAACAGTTCAAGTAAGAGGTATGTTCTTCCATCAAGCTATAAAAGGCTTGATGGAAGAAGTCAACCACTGATTCTAAAAGGGAAACCAACTGAACTGTATTGCAATTCCCCAAACTAGGTTTGCAACAATGATCTAGAGACTTACAGAAGAGGGTACACAGTGGTCATTTATAATGTACTTTGATTTCCTTGTCATGAACATCAGAAATTGTCACCATAAGACAATCCAGACAAGGACAGCCTTTGGAAAAGGTTTCACTGCTTCTTTTCCGTAACAACAACAGGGTCACTACCCTTCACTGTTTGAATCAGAAGGGTCAGGAAACGTTCAGTAACCTGGAGTACACCCGTACTCCTTTTCCTTGCCAGAGTACACAACTGGAAGCTACAGCACGTCCGTACCCTCTTACACCTGCCCGCAGCAGCGTAAGCAAACGCAGCTGGCCTTTAGCACACGTTAACCCGATTAGCTCAAGGAAGGAAAAGGCACAGGCAAAAGTGTGACAGACGCACCTTTCCCAAGGGTTTGATGTGGAAAGTTGTTCAGTATAATCGTACATGCCAAACTGTACCATATTAGACAACTTATATTTAGGCTTAGACTTCAGAACAGGCCAAGAACACTGGACAGATTGGAGAGTCCTGAATCAGTCAGCTGAGGCTAAGGCTGCCAGGGGTTAGATGACTGACAGAGAAAACTCTTGACTGGAGTAAATTGATTTTCTTTCTCTTTGCAGAGCTTAGCTGAACTAGGACTTAATTTCAAAACTGAATAACATTTAGCTTTAGAATCAGAAACAAGCTAACTATAGATAACCACGCTGTGAGCTACATGCTTGTTACAGCTATAAAAGTATGTAACTTTTAGATAGAGATATAATAGATAGAGAATAATTCTATTTGATGCAAAGCAGACACATCCAGCCCATCAGCTAAACTGCTCGTTAGATGCCATTGACTTTACTCGAAGATCTGCATTGGTTATAATGGGAGCACAGGCATATATGCTTCACTTCCTGCATGGTGAGCTGCCTCCCACACACTCCTTTTCTGCCTCTGGATAGCAAAGTCAACACATCCGTGCTAATACCCAACTCCCACAGTGGACAGGATTTTTACTCAGCTCTTTAGCTGCTGCCACCACTCTGACAGTAGAATCCAGACAATTTTCAAAGGAACAGGGGATCAAACAAACCATTCAAACCATCTTCAAAAATAATTTTAGAAAACATACCTGTACATAATACCCAGTGTAGACTCCCTGTGTTTTATCAAACTCACTCTTCCATCATTCCCACGTTTGTGCTGGTTGGATACACTGCAGATTTGTACAACGACTTCCCAGAGATCTTTAGCTGTGCGTCTACTTTCTTTGGGACCTGGAAGTTCCTTGCATGTAGCAGCCAGCAACTGGCCCAGCTAGGCAATGGAAAAAATACAGTAACTAAGGCTTCTCTGCATACCATCTACAGCAAAGGCATTACTGGCATTTAAAATGGCTAAGGAAGTGATTTTGAATTACAAACTACAAAGCAATTTAACTAAATTTTGCAGCAAAGAACACTGGATGAAGAAGCTGGAAAATAGGAATTAAACAGAGCATTTTTCCATTTATTAGCTTCCTTGGTGTGTATTTCACTATTACAAGCTCCAGAAAACAAACTTACATATTGCATAAAACCTAGACCCCATAAAATACAGTTTTACAAAGACTGGCTCTTTAGAACTCACTTAACTTCCATATAGTAATTAATCTTAACTGAAACTGGCACAATGTTATGCAAAAAAGCTGAACCTCAAAACGGAAATTAGGAAATATCATAGGTAAGCAGAGCAGGGTAAAAATGAACCTGTCCTGTAATACGATCTGCCTTCTGCTCCACAGCCTGTGAAGTAGAAACATTGCTGTGAAACACTTCTGAAGACAAAGTTTCAAAAGAAGGCAGTGCTTGAATGTTTCCAAAAATTCAACACTGGGTTAAAGAATGGAACCATTACACTGCATTTGGAACACAAGTACCTTAGGAACAGAAAAATAGCCAGACATGAAATCAGGTATCTGCACACTTCTCATACCTCCTACATAAATCTAGGCTGAGTTCCAGCTGAGAGAAGAGTTCTTTAGGGAAGTGCTACAGGGTTTCAATAATGGATCATAACCACACACACCTGATGGAACCACCACCTTAGGCTGGCAGCCAACAAGGGCCAAGATGCAGTTTGTTTCATGTATTCCTGCAGCACAGCTTCCATGATTTTTGCCAACTGCTAAACATGCTTGTAGCTTAGCCCTACTATGTTCTGCGCGATACTTAATTCATGACAGCCACAAAGCCCCACACTCTTGAGCAGAAGGTACTTGCTTTGAAAAATACAAAAGACTTCAACAAAAAAAGTCAATTACAGTTTGAGAAAACTTTGAGACTGAGCACTCCTTACCTTCACATAAGGATTAGTTTGAACCAGAGGTAATGGAACTTGCATGGTCAAATACTCGTTCTCACACCAGTTTAACAGGAAGGCAACGCATTCTTCAGCTATAACTTGTCGAAGAGGAATATCTAAAAGAAAAGGGATTCTTTGTTTGTTTGGGGGTTTTTTTGAGAAAAGAGTGTTGTATGAAAACAAGCAAATTCCATTCCCTTTAATCAGCTGGTTTTGTTCCACAGCTATCACAGGAAAATACGATGCTTAGCCCTACAAGAGACCTCACCTCTGGAAATTAGGAGCAACAAGAGTTTCCCCTAATCATACCTGTACTATGTTACTCCCTTATTGTGAAACCAGGAGAAAGCTTTAACAACTAGCAAAACTTTTCAGGTAGAAGTGCAGACATGTTTATCCTGTTCAACTCCTTTAAGTGGCACTAAACAGAAGCTGTCAACATTTAGCAACAGCTAGGCATCATGCTCATTTCCAGCTTCTAAAAACAAATGAAACTTCTAAAGGCTTACTAAAACCAGAGTCAAAGTCACTGCTGTTATTCTACTTATACACCTACATGGTAAATCTGCAATACAAAGTTGTTTTATCTTGCTGTGTTTTTTTTCCCCTTCTCTCAAGGTTTGTGCTTTACTGCATCCTAGGAAAGACAGCAATGAACTTACCAGGTACCCTCATTTCCAAATATCCTCGGACTCTGCTTATAAGATCAGAAGGAGGACGTTCTCCAGAAACACCAGCTCCAGCTTCGTGAGTATAAATGTCCAAAAGCAGCATTTCATTCAGCATGACCTGACGGAGCTTTGGAGAAAACTCCGTCACAAGCTCCAAGCAAGCAGCAAAAAGCTGTTTTGCATGGACAAAATCCTGTAGTAAAAATTATATGCATTAATGATTCCTAAAGAATTCATAAGGGAAAATACTACAAGCTAAAGGACCATTCAGCACTATCCTGGCTGAACCAGCCTTGGCATCCATTAGCATCAGCACTGCTCAAGCATCTCACAGTGCCTACTCATGAGTCCTTTGGACTTGCTATTAAGCTTAAGCTTGTTATTAAGCTTAAGAGTTCCAGATTTTTTGAAAACAAAACAAGGAGCTTAAGCAAAAACATGCTAGAATCAACTACTGGTATGTTTGGTACAATTTGTTTTAACTGCAGTTTAGCAAACTTGTCAATTACAAGGAAAATAAAAGAGCATTCCAATAAATTCCTTATGTAAAACACTTATCCAAAAGAAAAGCACTTTGTATCAATAAATCAAATCACCACTGGATTTAGAAGCCACATGATTTAGAACATAATAGTCAAAACTTTATATGAATGAAATTATCTCCAGGCCCAATTCACTGGAAAGCCATTGTCTTTGCTCTGCTGATGAAGTTTTGAGAGACAGAAATACTTAACCATTATATGGTTACTAACACATGGAGCTTGTTACAACACCTCCCTCACCTCCCAGTTTTTCAGTTCTTTTTCTAAAAAGGGGCCATCCAAATTTTCCATTTTTTTAAGATGCAATTGTCCAAACCAACCAGTAAGCTCAGATGGTTTGCTCACCTTAATGGCACAGCAGTGTAATCCCTTCGCCATCAGGATGTAGACCAAATCCCTAGTCAGACTGTCTTTGATTCCTAAAATAACATTGCCGTAAACATTTGGTACTTCCCACTGGGAGAGAAATGCATAGGACATTTGCACAGAAACAAGTTTTAGAATTCACATCACTGCTTAAAACACCATAAACAAACCCCAAATACTGAAAACGACTGCCAACTCTTGTCTTTACGTCTAATCACAAATAACGTATGGCTCATTTAGAAGTACAATAAAAACGCCAAACTACCCTTTGTTCACACTCTGAATATGCAATAATTAAGGGGAGGAATGAAAAGAAAATACAAGAACTCTTTACTTATACAAAAAGATCTTCATCTCTCCTGCTCCTACCTTCTAATGACAGAAATTTAAGCTAAAGCAATATTGCAATCTAGTCAGAACACTAAAAGGAAAAGCTATGGAAATGTATTTTCTTATAAGGAAAGCTTGTGATACAGCCAGTAACTCCTTAAAATGAAGGTTATAGGTTTTGTAATACTCTTCATATAGAATTATGAGTTTAGATATGTATCATTAAACCACCACTAGGCAGAGAAGAAAAAGGTAAGTCACCCTGAGGATCTATGTTTATTGTTCAGTGCAGTATGACACCTAACCAGTCCCTGAATTACAGTCTCTTGTGACCACATGAACCAAGTTACCTTATTAGAAATCATCCAGAACTGGCGTTCTGAGGTCATACCATGTAACTCAATTAAGATCTGGCGAATCCTCCAAGGATCCACTGACAGAATGAGCTGATGTTCAAGCTGGCCAATATTGACGCTTGCTGAAGCTAAAAGAAAAGCAACCAGGTCTCCAACACATTTCTTCTTGATGCTGATACTTATAATTCTTTAGTATTTAACATTTCAATCAGAAGATAGTAAGAACAGGAGACACATCATGCTTCCATAGGCCCAGCCATCCTTTTGTGCCCTTCCACGAACACCTTGTGCTACCTTCCCAGCACCCTGACCTACAGGGCTGCTTGCCACCCCCTTCCTCACTCCAGCAGCTCTGAGTACTCTTGCTATAGTAAAGCAATAGTTTAAAGATCTGCTTTAAAAGTGTGTTCCTATACTGCTTTAGTAAAAAATACGCATTTTCTTAACCAGTTTAAGTTACTGCAAGACTGCCTTAGAGCTGAAAATGTAAGGTCTTTCCAGCTCCAGCCACCATCTGGCACCTCTTGTTTGCTTTGACTTGTGCAGCTGCACAGCCAGCCAGCTGCATTGGGGAAATTACCTGGTTGAAAAGATCTGTGTTTACTTTGGTAAGTTTAAAACTTCATTCAGATGGCACTCCTGGTCCAGCTTACCACACAGTCACATCATCATTAGTGTATGTAAGTCCAGAGGCAGGGTTCCATTTCTGGGAACAGCCGCCACAGCCACATTTGGTTCAAACCAACACCACACTCTCTCACTTGGGTCACCTAGGACACATCTATTTGAGCTTATCTATTACACTCACTTGAGATACAAGCAAGTAACAGCCACCTTCTTGAACAAGTAGGACATGCACCAAATAACAACAGAAAGTATTCTTTCAACCTTTATGAGAACAGATCTGCACTTAGTAACATGAAGGTGTTCATCACAGAAACAGGGCACTGTCTGCTTAAAAGGTAATGAAAATACTGTGAAAATTACCCGGGATATCATAAAAAGAAGTCACAGGTTTTGTGCACAAGTTAATTCGAGGAGATCTCTTCCGCATTTGGTCAATGAGCAGCTTCCGTTCATCATCTTTCAGCAGTTTTATGAAAAGCTCATGAGATGAAATCATGAAGACAAACTGAAGATCTTCCATGCCCAAACACAAGTTTCTAAATAAATAAAAATGTTAGTACAGAAGCAGGAAAAAGGTGCTTATTTTTCCAGTTACAAGTTCTTGAAATATTTACTGTGCTGTATTACATTGCTTACGAAGTGCAAATTCATGTTATCTTAATATGAGTACATACTTGAGAAATGCTGCCATTTTTCTCTTCAATTCTTCAGAAGCATTTTCCAAGTTTATTGACCCTGAACAAACCTGGAAAAGAAAGCAGACAAGAACTAAGCAGCTCCCTTGTACATTTATAATTTTTAGTTACAGCCAGTGTTACTGACCAGCTTTCTGTCTCAGATGTAGTAGCAGCCAGTAAACCTCTATCTCAAGTGAGGCAACAAAGTTATGGAATCATGGAACGGTTTGGGTTGGAAGATACCTTAAAGATCATCCAGTTTCAACCACCCTGCCATGGGCAGGGACACCTTTCACTAGACCAGACTGCTCAAAGCCCCATGCAGCCTGGCCTTGAACACTTCCAGGCATGGGGCAACCACAGGTTCTCTGGGCAACCTGTTCCAGTGCCTCAACACCCTCACAGTAAAGAATTTCTTCCTAATATTTCATCGAAACCCGCCACTTTCAGTTTGAACCTATTATCCTTGTCCTGTCCCTCAATGCCCCTGCAAAAATCCCTCTCCAGCTTTCTTGTAGTCCCCTTCAGTCCCCTGAAGGTGCTCCAAGATCCCCTTGGAGCCTTCGATTCTACAGGTTGAACAACCCCAACTCTTTTGGCCTGTCTGTAGTTTTTGCTTTGTAGTGTAATTTTTGAATTTGTTCAAGTGCTGTTGGGTGGGATCCAAGGGCAGCATTGCTGGGTGGTTAGCCTAATTCATCTAGTATCAAACCAGTATTTCTATGTTGCTCTGTGTAACCCTGTCATGACTCTGTTACTCTAATTGTAGAGATGAGACCAGCTCTCAAGGGTTGCTTGTAAGCCAAAAAAGAAAAATAAGACTTGACTGAAAAAGCTTGATAAAGAAATCTCGGTACAATTGTGTGAAATAAGTCTGTCTCTGAAGGAAACTTGATAAAAGCTGTCACCATCACACATGGATCAGTTTCCTTCAACCTGTACACAAGATAGGATGCTTCAGACAACTGTGATCTTCCCTCAGACGTAATTCACATTGCTTTTCCCTATTCCTCTGGTATAGAGGTGCACTGACTCTGAGTGCCACAGTATCAGTCAGCCTCACAAGATCACTTAGCAAATTAGTTTAAAAATGAAATATTTCTAAGGGCAAAACTGTAAGATTCACTAGGACTTGGGGTTTTTTTAAAACCAGCAGCTGAAAAATAACTAGATAGTTGAACTTAATTGCCAGCTTGCAAGAATGTTTTTTTCAATTACTTTTCAGTCCCAATATGAGCAGTTGATGTAAGTTTTACTTGCTCTGCAGTAGAGCGTACTCAGTTAATTTTTGCCACATGCTTGAAAAGACAAGCAAAACAACTAGGCTCAAATTTATAAAAGAAATTAAAATAACAGCAGAGCAATAAAAGGGTGAAATTTAGTTTGAGCAATGACAGTTTCCTAAAAAGCTTCACTAAGGGTAACAGTGTAGGTCTCACACAGAACAGTAACTCAGGATCACTTCACCACACACTAACTTCTACAACAAAGCTGGTAAGGGAAAAGTGGTCCTCTTCCACAGGTACTTTTTCTACTCATTCTCTCTGTCTTGGAGAATTTGACTCTTTGTTCCACAAAAACAAATACTCAGCATTATCTCCATATAATTTAACAATGTCAGGAATAGCAGCAATTTCAAATACAAGCTGAAGCAACAGCTCACCACTGGATCCTCCCCAAGAGACGGAAAGAGAGCTATGAACACAGAAGCAGAACTGATCACTGAGTGTAATTGTACTTACTGCAAACAAGTTGAATCATGTTTGAGAAGTTACCTTTCTCTGCTTCAGAAATTTTAAGTATTATTGCAACAATAATAGTTATATGGGGAAAGAAATCTCTCACTAAATACCATTTTCACTTCTAATTTTAATGTTTTACCTCAAGAAGGAAGTCTATTTTCTCTTTGCTGGGTTTCAGGAACAGCTGACAAAACTGAATATCAATTATTCGACCTTGTAATACATCGCAGACTGTGTTGCACACGCAGACTTTGAAACAGACTTCATCCAGAGCATCATTCCTGCATGAACACAAAACTGAGCCTCACAGGATAGCTCTGACAAACAAAGAGTGGTATCACAGCAGTTGGAAAAAAAATAAAAATAAAAATAAAAAAAAATCAGTAAAGTGATAAAATTAACTGTTAATGTTCATTACATTTTTTCCATACATGGCCACAGTGAGATTCAACCAAAAGAGCTGTGGTATGATGTAAAATGTAGTTTAGACTATTGCTACCAGAAATGAAAGCTGAAGTTTCTTGGATGTAAGTAGTTTGTTGTTAAAAGACTTTACATACTTTCCACAAAAACCATAACTAATGAAAATTGCTCTTCATTATCATTGAACATTGATCATCATTTAATGTCTCACCCTTGCTGAGCTTTTTGGAAGAGTTCTCTCAGCACTGATTGTCTGAATTGTTCAGGTAAACTGAGGGTTAGGTTATCTTCAAGGAATATCTTCACTAAGTCCTGTAACAAAAACACAGTTGGAAAAGTCAGTGCATAATGCAAAAGAAACAGAAAATTATTTCATCTGGCAAAAATGATCAAACTAAGAGAAGCAACTTGCATCCATATTTAATAATAAATTCACTGAACAACCAAAAAGGAATCAAGTAACAAAAAAATTTCTCTATTATCAGAAAAATCAAAGAAAAAACAAGAAAAACCCAAAACAAACTTGCACATCTAAGTAGCAACATTCCCTGAAACCCAAAGAATTAGAGTCTACCTGAAAATCCCTTATCTCAGCTGCCAGGAATTATTTACCACTGTACAGAATACAATATATTTTAATATAATATGTACCCGATTATGTTATATGCCTAAAAACATAGGATTTAAAACAATATGTTAATGGTTAAATTGCCATTTAAAATTTCTTAAGATCCATACCAGTTCAAATGGAATCATCCACACGGAATGATAAAAAAAACCCCGTCCAATATATGCAGCTTTATTTAGGCATCCTACCTGATATTTGCCAGATTTCAAACAGCTGTGGATTTGACTATATGGAGTTGCCTGTTGAGATGCATCATCAGAAGATGAGGTAAGAACTTCACAAGCTTGACAATACCCAGCTAACCGTTCTTCATCTATGGTAAAATGAGGTGATGATGAGCCATTCTGAAAAGAAGAGTTCATTCAGACCTTAGTAGCCAAATATTAGGATACATACGTTTAATTCAGAAACAGAGACTCACAACTTCCCCAAGTAACAGCAGAAGAACAAAAGAATGTGCATGTACACACTTTATTTAAATAAAAATTGGAGTTCTGCAGTTTTGGAAATACGAATACGAAGCAAAATAAAAAAGGAAGCATACCTTACTTGTAAATTAAAACATACTTTTTTAAAAGTTTAGATCATAGACAATCTGATTTCCAAGGGAAAGTTAGATTAAAATAAAATAGGAAGTGCTGCATGGTTATCTTCCTCAAAAACACATCATCACCATGGACACAGCATGTACTGTTCAGTCAAGTTAGTATTAGCACTGGAGATGTTACTTCTGCATTTTTTGCATCAACACAATTTGCATAAAAGAATATTCATTACA
Source organism: Machaerirhynchus nigripectus (assembly GCA_013397975.1). NCBI lineage: Eukaryota > Metazoa > Chordata > Aves > Passeriformes > Dicruridae > Machaerirhynchus > Machaerirhynchus nigripectus. The sequence continues at coordinate 931,147 of VZRQ01002381.1, read as the reverse complement.
AAATGTAGAACAAAGCAGCAGTATACTGCAACCAATTAATAAAATTTCAAACCAGGCACAACGTGAAAAAAAAAATTACTGTCAAAACTTCAGGAAGTTTCTTTAAAAACTCTGTATACCATTAAGAGTTATTAAACTACTAAAGAAGGAAGCAATAATTTAGACAAGGGGTTTTTTTACAGAAGAATTGAATACACATGCTAAAAGAACACTTGTTACCTTTGCAATCAACTCCTTTGTTCTGAAAAACTTTTCTTTAGCTTTTTCATGAACAGCTGCATTTGTAGATCCTTGTTGGAAATAGATTGCACCCAAATCATAGCAAACCTGCAAACAGCACTGATATCAAACACGTGGTCTTGGACATTTACGGACTGTTTCAAGTCAAGATTAAGTATTTCAGCTCAAATGTTGCACGTACTTTAAACTATTCCTACTTTTATCTAACATGCCAACATACGCTGTACACCTTTCCTCGCATACTTCAATTGCTTCCTCCTTAACTGCAATCTCAGTCTGAGTAATTCTGCACAAGTATCACAAAAATAAAGAATGATTTTCCCATAATCATTGAAAACAATGCCATAAGCTGTCCTTGTCATATAATGGGTTATTTTGGGGGATTGAGGGGGCAAAAGCAAGGCTGGTGGGAAGCAACAATATTTACAGTGATAAAATAAGTTCTATTAATGTAAAAATGAAGCCAGTGTTATCTCATTGCATTACCAAAAAAAAACCAATAAAAACCCCCAAAAGCCAAAACAACACAGGGAATATTAATAGAAAAATACTGCAATTTACCTCAAAATCATTACTTAACACTTCATCTAAAGAAACAGATTTAATTGAAAGCTTTAGTACAAAATGTGATCTACCTGGCACTGTATCTCCTCTGCACTGATTTTCAGTCCAGCTGTGGAACTCTCTGTTTCTCCATTCACCATACCAGGTTCCATGGCCAATAAATCCAGAGTTCTTATAGTATGGACATAAAGATCTTTGTTTAATTTAAGTGCTCCTTCTAGGACCAGGATGGAATCAGCAGCCTGCTCCTTCAACTGCAATAGTTCAAATTCATTGAAAGAATTAACCTCTTGGTTTTGAGTTTGACTCTGGGTTTAAGTTAGTGCTAGAATTTTAACAGTTCAGTAAAAGAATAGTTTTAAAAAAAGTCCTTACACAACTGTTCTATTACCATGCAGAAGTGGCATCTGTATTTCTTGTACAACAAAGAAATTCATATTTACATGTAAATCTGAGCAAAAATAAGAAGGGAAAAGAGTCTCACCACTTTCAAAATATTTTCAGTTAGTTCCTTTTCTTGCTGAATCTGGTTCATACTGCAAGTTAGACACAAGAGGTCAACAGTTCAGTTATAAGGCAGACCTGCATGTTATTTTATTTCATGTTCTAGATCACAATAATTCATTCATACTAAGTTTTGCTTAACTACATTTTAAATATCATTATGCAGGACCACTGACTGCTCTTATCTATGTCTGAAATACAGAACTGCACAATGAAAAGATAGTTTTGTGTGAGAATGTGGTTCAATAAAACAAAAAGTTGCAAAGTTATCATTGCCTTTTTAAAGATCAGACTGCTAATAGCAATTCAATAGCAAAACAATCATGAAGAAAGCTTCCACAGCCTCAAGTCTCTTGAAGCTTCAACACTTAGATTTCTCAAACATGTCAGAGGCAGAAGTGTGTTCACATGTTTATGTAAAAAATTGAAAGTATTTTAAAATTATTTTCCCAACACAGATTTTTGTTTTATTCTGGATCAGACTCTGATACATACAGGACAATACAAGACTTATAGTAATGAGGAGGAGGAAGAAGAGTATAGTTAATCAACATATTTAACTGACTCTCTCAAACAAGTACGGTCTAATGCTAAAGTATAAAATTAACATAAAACACATGAAAAGTAGCACTTAAGATACTTCCAAATTTTGGAGAAATCTGTAACATAAAAGTCAGTTCCAAAGACAAGTTGTTACTAAAGCCTCACAGCTTCTAGAAGGCAAAATGCAAAGTTGATTTTAAATAATAAGTTATTGCCTAATGAAGCAAACGAAAATACTCCATTATTTCTCAGCTCATCATACACAATGCTTCGAACTGGTATAATATAATAATAATAAAATAACCAATAATAATATAATAAAATAACCATATTAAGCAAGCTACTGTAAATTAGGGATGCAAAAGAATGCACAAAATGTACCCCATCTAAAGTAGAGCATAAGCATTCTGCCAAGGCAAATTGTCATCTCCCTTCCTCCCATGATTTTTCATGCCATGATGAAGTCACAAAGATTATAACATTGACAGAGTGGAACAACAGACAAGAGTATGTATCAAGCATGTCTGACAGGAAAGCAAGAATATACTTGAAATAAATGCAAGTTCTCCATGTTACAAGTAGACATTTTAAGCAACTGTATGTTGTTAACATGATTTAATCCACTTAGAAATTACACTGCTGATTATAAAATACCCACGACATCCAAATGAATTATACCTTTAACTTACACATTTAACTGAGGTGGACCAGGTTTCACTTGCTTTACAGGAAAACTACTTTGAACGATGGTCCTTATGGCCCTACATAGAGTAAAAAATTAAGCACAGAATGGTATTAGCCTCAGAAGTCTAATAAACAGATTATAATACTGCTCTTGATAACAGCAGTTTACCATTTCAGAAACATTATATCATCAGAATACATCCTTTACTCAAGAGCACATCTAGTAGCTAAGGAATGCTCATATGTCCATAAAAATCTAAAAGACATGAAGATTTTTATATTTATAAGGTGACAGTTCAAACCACTACCTTGACTATTTTTTTTTAGGGAAGAAAACCAGCTCTAGAATAGCTTTTCAGACTCAGCTCCTTCACCATAACCTAGCAACAGATCACAACATCATTAGTACTTTAGGATTCTTTCTCCTTCTATGCACAATTATACAGATAGAAGAAAACACTGCTTTGTTCTATAGTTGTTTTATATTATTGCCTAGTAGTAGTTTACCATCTGTTGTAGAGTAGTATTGCCATTGCAGTGGTTGGGGGTAAGCTGGACAGGTCTACATCCACATGTTTAGTTCCCGGGGGAACTTTGCTGATACACAGAAGTTCGTTCAGTAGCATGTTCAACACAGGAACAGACAAGCTATTAAAAAATAAAACAGAGAGAATAACATACTTCATAGAGTAAATCTACTTATGGCATGTTAAACAATATACACTACTGTTCAGTACTGGGTTATTACTTAACATCCCATGGATGTTTATTCAGCATTTGAGATCAGGTATGTAAAGCAGTTACCAGTATTAGCTGCATGAATTAAGCCCAAGTGGATGGTTGCCCTGACAGCTGAACTACCACTCTGCACCTCTGCACTAGCCCACACAGGCACCTGACCAGAATAATCCAGTCACCTGTAACAGCACGACCCAGCTAATAAGAAATTCTTTCAAAGCAGCCCCAGACCACACTCCCGAACATAAACAAGCCCATTTCCATCACAAATGATATTTCACTCACATAAAGTGAACAGTGAAGTTAAGACTAGGAACTTCATGAACAGAGATTAAGTAAAATACACATCAACTGGGACAGAACTCTCTCTAATAAAATGAGAAGACATGCAGGCTGGGCTGCACTGCTCCAAGCTTTTGTGGTATAATTTAACACAACTAAAATACTATTACGAATTTAGACATAATTTGAAATTAGATCAGCTACTGCCAAAGTACCTTTGATCTCATGAAAAATTTGCATTCTTTGCAACCAGTATTGAAAACAACCAGTGGAACTACACTTTCAGCAGCTAAAGCCAGGATTTCTGTTTAACGAATTATAGGCTTTTTATCAACAGCATTCCGTGAGGAGCAGCTGGTGGAGGGAGCTGGGGGTGTTTGGCCAGAAGAAAAGAAGGCTCAGAGGGGACCTTGTCACTCTCTTCAACTCCCTGAAAGGAGGTGGTAGCAAGGGGATGGTCAGTCTCTTCTCCCAGGCAACAAGTGACAGGACGTGAGGAGATGGCCTCAAGTTGTGCCAGGGGAGGTTTAGATTGAAATTTAGGAAAAATTTTTCACCAAATTGGTGGTCAGGCACTGGAATAGGCTACCCAGGGAAGTGGTTGAGTCACTACCATATCCTAAAGATATTTAAATTACCTGTAGATGTAGCACTCAGGGACATGGTTTAGTGGTGGACTTGGCAGTGCCAGGTTAATGGTTGGCCTCAATGATCTTAAAGCTCCTTTCCAGCCTAAATGATTCCACGCAAGTTAGAACCAGGGCAATTATTGCCCCCCACAAGATGTTACATTAAATTATGGGTAAAGAGGGCAAGAGACCTGTGTGAATGAATAAAGAACTCCTGCCATTACCTAAGTGTAAACAGGAAACCAAGTGTAAGCAAGAATCATCTGGACACAACCCTGTGCCCTGGGCTCTGGGATGACCCTGCTTGAGCAGGGAGATTGGATCAGACACTGTGGTCCCTTCCAACTATACCCATTCCATGATTCTGTGAAGTGCAGTTCCCTAACGTGCACAGTACTGCTAAAGTGAAGTAGTTACCGACTGCTCTAGCTCATCAGACCATACTTCAGCTGAAATTTCCAAAGGAAAGATGCAAAGGTGGGGTTTGTCTATTTCAACCACAGTCATTTCAGTGACCTGGTTCACAGACATATGGAGTTCTTCACGTCAACAAAACTGGAGCAAGACCTCCAATTTCAAGTGCACCAGAATGAGGAAACTTATGCTAGTTTTGTCACTGAAGAAAACATAACCTCCAATTCATCTCTATGCAGCTTACATGTACATATCTCAATGTCTAAAACATGCTATTTCTCCTCTCTGAATAGTGTTGATTTGTTCAGACACACTGCCTTTATCAAAACCCCTTCCTAACTTACAGCTGAAATAAAACTTGATTTCAATTGTCACACCCAAGACTGTTCTTAATGTAAGGAAGATACTGGCAAAAAAGGGAGCAAGACAGATTTCCATTTTTTTAAATAAGTATTTCAAGCCACTTCAATTTAGTAAATTCAGCATGAAGATGTACAGACTATACCTTTTTTCTAATACATCCAAATCCCACTTTAGATGAGCAGCAACCTTGAGAGCAAGAAGTTTTAAAATGCGGTTTCTTTTGTTATCAGGTGGTGGCTGGACTTGGTTCTGTTCATTCACTGATGGTTTTGAAGCTTGTTCCAAGAACTGAACAATCAGCTGCACAGGTGGAGGATCTGCAAAAAAACCACAGCCACTCCTCAAATTCTATGTAAGCCCAGAACTTATTTTTTTTTTCCAGCTATGAACAGAGTTCTTTTATCCTTGGTGTTTATAGTGCTGATATTGTTGTCTGGTAGATTCTAATCCCAAATGGTGTCCAGCATATGCTGACTCAAATCAGACTATTAACATACCTTTATTTAACCTTAAGGCTCACTTGACCATGGTAACCACACTCTCACACTTTTATTTATTTTCACTATTTTGTATTAATTATGTTTCAATACTAGCATCTGCTGAAAATAAGTGCTGCCAAATGAAATCACAAGTGAACTACTGTAAAAACTATATATCTACTTGTAATTCTTCCCTGCATGTAAAGTATATTCACAAGCAGTTGCTGGTACTTCTGAATACATTTAGAAAATACTTTCAGATTGGTTAAAAAAGAACACCAAAAAAAGCACCCAAATCTCCCTTACAATAAGATGGCCAATACCTTTGAGTTCTTCTGAAAAAAGAGGCCAAGCAATAACTATTACACTCTCACTGAACTTTGTGAAACATAAAACAAGTATTAACAATTTACTTAATTAACTGGAAAACAGAACCTAAGCACAGATCTATGCATAAGAGCTAAAGTAGATTATACTTAAATTTACTTTTTGTGGAGGCAACACTGGCCCATGTTTTCCTGTTTCCTCCACCTCCTCACAGAATTCAGGTACTGGAAAAGATGACTACCGCTTATTGACTATCAAAAGATCAGCTACTTTTAAATAGGGTCACTTTCTTATAATACATTATACGAGATTTCTATTTGTTCCAGGTCCAGAGAGCAATTTCAGCACTGAACCTTCCGGAGGACTTCAGCTCCTGGCATTAACAAGACTCCAATAGGAGAAAACCAGCTGCGAACTGCAATGATGTTCAGAAGCAGCGCTTCCCACCGTAGAAACAAACAGCTTACAACACTTCCGCACACAACATTCACATATGCAAAAGGAAAAGCGATCTACCAGACAAGAAAGACAGAGAAATTAAGTTATTAAATAGGAAAGATAATGTGAAATGAGAAAAACCGCGTTTTTGCCGGCGGTAAATGCCACCGCACAGCCGCGGGCAGTGCCCAGCTCCCTCGGCCCCCGACTGCCCAGCACCGCAGCAGAGTCCCCAGCACAGACGGCTCACAGCCCCCGCGAACGATCCTGCCCCAGGAGGGACCGGGGAAAGGGGACGGGCCGAACCGAGGCCGCGGGGAGGCGGCGGCCAGCAGGGCACGCACCGGGAGAGGGCTTCTGCAGGTGCTGCTCCAGCAGCGCCTCCTCCAGCACGAACTCGAACCACGACGTCTGCGGCGGCGTACATGGCCGGCTGGAGGTGGCGGCTTCTCGGTCCGCCGCCTCCGCGCTCATGCCGGCCGGTCCGCTGGGAAGCCCGCACACAACCCCCCACACCCACAGCCACCGACGGCCGCACAAGATGGCCGCCGGCCCCGCCCCCTGGGAGGAGGCCGGCGCAAGGCCCCGCCCGGCGCGGCGCGGGGAACGTGGGGCCAATGGGGCAGCGTGCAGCCCTCCGGAGGTGTTGCGGGTTCGAGGCTGGCCGCTGCTCGCACAGCCTGGGCGGGCCTGTCGGCAGAGCAGCTTGGCCCCCTCACGAAATCGGCGAAATCACTAGCTCGATGCATATCCCCTGCCATCCCCCGGAGTCGTCCCTCCGCCTGTGCATCCACCGCGGTCCCCACAGGGCATCCCCGTGTGAGCACTCAGGCCACTAAGTGGCTCACCCTCCATGCTCCTGGCCATGCACGCCCTAAGGCCTCATGAAAGGGTAAAGAAATTAGGACCTTGATCCATGGAGATAGATGTGAATCATGGCATCATAGAATGTTAAGGGGTTGGAATGGACCTTAAGGATTATCTAGTCCAAACCACTCCTGCCATGGGCAGACACCTCCCTCCAGACCAGGTTGCTCAAAGCCCAGTCCAGCCTGGCCTTGAACACTTCCAGGGTTGGGACATCCACAACCTCTCTGGACAGCCTGTTCCAGTGTTTCACCACCCTCACAGCTCATAGGAAAGATGGGTGTTAATGTCTTTACAAATTATTTGATGAGTGGGGGTCTTTAGGAGAAATGGGTGTTACTGTTTTCAAAATGGGTCTCTAGGAACATCAAGCCACACGGGTTCATTACAGAACCCAGACGTCTTGACCTGACAGTTTGAATTCCTGAACTTTAGTGTAGTAGGAGAAATGGGTGTGTGCAGTCTATTGCAGAGATCAGATGGTCTGAACTTTTGGTGGATCTGCAGAACCCAGACAGCATGATCTTCCAAACTTTGGGGGGAAATGACGATACATGTTTATCGGGGAATATGTGGTAGGTGGTTTGGGAAGGCTGTACCTTCCTAGTACCTCAGCCAATGGGGAAAGGAAGAGGGCAACATGCGGTCAGGAGTTTAGGATAAAAGGAGGCTGCATCCTCCAAAACCTCGAGAGAGACCCCGCGGGGGAATGGCCTAGTGAACTCTCTCCCTTTGGGAGGACTCCTCTGTCTCCTTTATGGACCTTGGCTTTTCATAGCGTGGCTTTTCTGGACACAGTAAAGAATTTTTTCCTAATATTTAACCTAAAGTTCCCCTCTTTCCATTTGTACCCACTCCTTGTGCTACACACACAGCTCCTTACAAAGAATCCCTACAGCTCCTTACAAAGAATCCCTCTCCAGTGTCCCTGTAGGCTCCCTTCAGATACTGAAAGGCTGTTATGAGGTCTCCACACAACCTTCTCTTCTCTAGGCTGAACAGCTCCAACTTTCTCAGTCTGTCTTTGTAGTGGGGATGCTCCTGTCCTCTTATCAACTTCATGGCCCTCCTCTGGACTTGCTCCAACAGCTCCATGCCCGTCTTATGACTGAAGTGTCAAAAGAGCTACTTTTTCAGCAGTAACAACTTCCACTTTTATTGAGGTCTCAGTATTTGCATAGTCCATGTCCAACTGTGCCACTCTCTCAACTGCAACTAGCCAGGATCTGGTTCTGAAGCTTTTCAGGTATTCCTGTTCTTAGAACATAGATGTCCTGGGGAGAAGCAAGATGGCTACCAGAAGCTTTTATCTATTTCAGTAATTTGGCTGAATTTCACTAATACTTTACCAAGAGAAGAGTTCACAAAGGCTGCACAGGAGGTTTGCAATGCAGATATATGATTACATACAATAATATTACAGTACTGCAAAAGTTTTTCACCCAGAGGGTGGTTGGGCAGTGGAACGGGCTACCCTCAGAAGTGGTTGCAGTACCACCCTGAGAGTTCAAGAAGTGTTTGGACAATGCTTTCAGGCAAATGGTGTGACTCTTGGGGCTGTCATGTGCGGCTCTCAGCTATAGGCATTCTGCATTATTCTGTAAGTGACCCGAGGAGATAGAGGAAAGTTCTTTGTCATCTTCCATGAGGACAGAAGTCCATTTCATGTCCTGAGTTCAGTGTAATTTATCTTCTGTTGTGCATGTTACTTTGTGTTCAGTTACTGGAGGGAAAAAATGAACTACTGCTTCAGCTTTCCTGAGTTATTGTTTAATGCATCCATATGTAAAAATGTTCAGTTTGAGAATATGAATTACAAAATAATCCTCAGAGAGATCATAGCCTGTTAGCATGATTTGTAGCACATTGTTCAGATCAGTCTATCAGTCTCCTTTGGAAGAGACAGTTTACCAATAATTATGCTAAGCTTTACTTGATACCAAGTTCAGAAGAGGCAACTTAATAAAGAGCAATAAAAATGTATATGCACTTCATGAAAATGTTGTAAGAATTCAACACTTGGAAGAGTCACCTTACTGAAGTTCTGTGGCACAGCAGTTTTCATTTGAAGCAACAACATATATAGTATTCCTTGACATAAGAAATGTTGTCGTTTCTTACCACACTACACATACATCTTTAGAAAGGAGGAAGAATTTACATTAAACAAGATGTGGCTATATATTAATATATCCACCATATTTATTTTTTATGGCTTTGTGGGAATGATCAGTGTCCAGCCATGTGAGGCTTTGGCATGAAGGAGTGGCTCATGCTGACTCATTCTCCAAATCTTTCTAATAAATATTGCTAATTTAGTATCATTGATACAAATAATTTTTGAAATGAATGCAGATTGTTTTATTCAGTTCACATGGTATTTTATTTAGTCGACTTTTGATCTAAACTATTTATTCTAATGGTATCAAAATTTTCCTTCTGGGTACAAAACTAATTTACATTTGCATTCTTTCTGCCAAGTAAAATAATGAAGTGTGATGAAAGATCTGATTTTAAAACATTATTTATAATCAAAGCAAGTGTCAAGACTTCAATAAAAAACAAATGTTGAGTATTGTGGTAATTAAAAAACCCCCGCTGAATTGAAAACAGTTAAAAAACCCTTGGCACTTCAGAGCTTACAAGCACTAATAACATTCACACATCACCCCATGCACTGGGAGCTGCCTCACTTCAGAGAGGTTAAGAGAAGGGGAAAGAACAAGGTGATTTACCCATGGTCACAGAGGTGAGTGTTCAAGTTAGTGTCAGATTTCAGAAGCTTCTGATTCCCTTTATCCATGCTAAAACCAGACATTTTTTGGAGAGCAGGAGTAGGAAGAGGCAAAGGAAGGGAGGCTAGGTTTCCCATGCTTTTTGTTTTGAGGATCCAAATTTTTACAATGATTGTTCTGATTGAAAGAATTCAGTTCCAACTTTTGCCTGGATGCCCTTCTAGCTTGCCTTCACACCTGCTATCAGCTCTTCTGTTTTCCAGATGCACACTTCGAAGACGGGTTCCATGTGAAAAGCAAAATTGGACTTAAAACCTTATTGAACAGAAAGTTTTTCCAGGTCTTATAACTGCCTTTAAGAGTGTAAAATTGTCACAAAGTCTTGTTCACAGATGGGAACCTGCTACTCTTTTCCCCCTGTTACAGGTAATTAGAAAAAGGGTCAGACAGAAATAAGTCCCATGGATTTGGGCACCCTGTAATAGCAAGTGAGGTGGCATGTGTCATGTCACAGAAGAGCAGAGTTTAGGAGGATGCAACAAAAGCTGACAAGAAACCAGAAATTGCAACTGTTTTATATTTAACATTGGTAATAATTATTTCACAGTCTAAAGTTAATTCAATTAAAAAAAAAAAAAAAAAAGAATGCCCTATGCATTGTTACCCACCCGATAGGTCTCATACTAAAACTAGGGAGAAAATAATTCAAGTTCTTGCATCCAGGATAATTCTAGTAAGTCACTGTGGTCTACATAAATAAAAAAGTATATTATAATACTATTCTATAGATACCCTACCTTCCAAAGTTTTCAAGAAAATTCATGCTTTAAAAGTCTTTGCACTTATGTAATGAAAGAACTTTGTACAGTGCATATAAAAAGATCACTCCAATTATCACTCCTAGGAAAAGTGAGTATATCATGCTATTGTAACTAAAAACTTGCATCACATTAGTTACTTGATGTAACTTATATATAAAAAAGGGCATTTTTAAAAAAAAGTGTCCATATGTCATGACAATGTGTCAAGTTCCTTTAACTCCAGTTACAAATTTTCATTTGAGACCGCATAGAGTTCTTTAAGCTTCTCAAACTTTGACCCCCACTCTTGGAGGCAATCATAATTTAGATCTTCATCCCCACTGATGGAATCTAACGAGCTAAGGCTCCCTGCTAGAGAGCATTGCCCTTCCAGGCAGTAAAAATGAAGAGTGTCAGCTGGAAGACTCTTTAGGTCATTGTCTGCATCCCGTATGATTTGAGAAACATATTCCTTGAAGTCTGGGATGCTGGTAACAGCTGATATTGATTGTTTTTGATGTGCATGTTTTGGGAGTGAGTCTCTTTTTGGACCAGCTGGTGTCCTGGAGTGTGGAGCAGCTGCTCGCAAGGAGGAGTGGGGAATTTTGTGGAGAGGTTTCTTCAGCTCATTTATATCGTAAGCATTCTGGAAACAAAAAGAATGCAAATATCAGAGAGAAACAACACAAAAGGAAGCAGATAAAATTTTTTTTTACAACAGAAGGCAACACAATACTGAATTCTGTGAGTTTTCTACAAGCTGAAGAAGAGAGTGCCTAGGTCAGAGGACTAAGCTCAGATCATACCAAATCCCGTTATGTAATGATAGTTTTCAGCTAAAGCAACAATTATGCGTCCAGAGCAGCACTCTTGAATGTCGGCACACATGACCACCATCATGAAAGGTACAAACTGTGTTGAAATAGAATCCTCCCACTTAAGAGGACTTCAGGTAAAAAAAAAAAAAAGGGGAAAAAAACCCCAATTTGATAATACGTTAACTAAAAGGTCTGGGAAAGGAAAAGTGAGGAGAGCTTGGATTTGGAAAGCTGGATTGAAGCTGCATCATACCTGGTCACGTTCTCCACCTCCTTCTTCATTATAATTGAAGACATTTTCTCTAACATCCTCCCAGCTTTCACGCTCCTCAGGAATGTGGTAAATTCCTCCTTTCCGAAACCCTGAACTTCCCCACTGACTCCACACTGTGTAGGAAACCAAGAGTGCTGGAAGAAATAAAGACACGTATTTATTATATGACATGACAAAGTATGTTGCATGATAAACAAGTAGTTATATGACTCCTGGGATATCAACTCTTAATTTGACAACTAAATTTGCAGGTAAAAATTGAGTATTTTTAATATATAAACAGTTTAAATTCATGAATGTAAAGAATAATCTATGTATATTACATCATAAACTTCATTAAAAGGGTATTTTACTTACCTAAAGGAATCCATTTAAATAGAAGGCATTTTGGCCAATCTCTGGCCTTTCACCAATCCTGAGTAAATAAGATACCCAAAGTAAGTAAACCACTGTTTTAATGAAGGTTACAAGTGTAATATAATCATGGAGTCTTTTCTGTTATGAGATGTGTACGCAGTTTATCAACATGAACACAGTTTTATGGTGTTACTAACTTTTCAGCCAAAGTGCAGCTGAAAAAGGACACACTGTGAACATCTCTCTCTGCCCCCACACTCTTAATGAGGCTTCCCTTTTAGGATTGTGAACTTTCTAGAAGATCTCTTCCTTCCTAATATGTGAAGAGCATATGTAGCTCTAGGTCCTATCCACTACAAATGTAAGGGCTCAGGGCAGGCGGGAGTTTCAAATGGATATGGCTCCACACAGAGTTGCACACAAAGATGGAAAGCTCTTATTTAAGAAGGATTGAAAGTAAGTGACTCTGGAAGATAGAGTCCTAAACTTGCTTGAACTGGCTTCAAAGCAAGCAAACGGTAACTATGTGATGTTGTCTGTCTCTTAGCATTCTCAAATAGTGATCTCCAGAAAAGGTGAAACCCTGATCGCAACACTCAAAGGTAAAGCAGACTTAATTCAGTGGAACAAGGTACAAGATTAAAAAAAAAGGAAAAAAGGTACATGATCTCCTACCTAGGAAGACAAGGAGGCACATGCTGATTGCCAGAATAGAGCCAGAGCTGAGTCCAACAGGTCTTCCAGCCTTCACCTGGCTAATTTCACACCATCTTCCCTTGTAACCTTCGGGGCACTGGCAGATAGTCTTGTCTTGGGCTTGAGCCACGCAGGTACCCCCATTCCTACAGGTCCAGTGTCCACAAGGGGATGAGGTACAGTGTCTGAGCCCTGTAAGGGTGTCAGTCACTTCTACTTTCCCAGCTGGGCACCTGAACAACCAAAGCAGATGATACCTTATAGGCAAGCAAAGCATCTGGAGCTGTATGTTGTTTTGTGCCAAGTTTGTTACTATTTCTTTAAAGTAAAGTTTAATTATTGTCAAGCAAACCACAAATCCACATTGAAAGTTTGAAATACATGGAAAGTCTGACTTAGTGAGCTAGCAGACTTATGAAAACATGAACACATTTGGTTTCCTGATTCAGAAGATATGCAGAAGAGCTTCACTCCTTCCTGAAAAAAAGGAGCCATCACTTTCTGACTAACCCTTTTTTTACATCTGCCTTCTAATCAAAGCCCCTAAGAAAAAGTGGATAGCTGAGATCAATGGGAAAAGAGCTAGCAAGCACTTGGTATAATGTTCCTTTGTAATGTTCCTTTGGACCCTGGGGAGAAATGTCATTGACCTCCTCAGAATGACCTGTCTTGTCTTTTAGGACTGATTTCTTCACACGTGTAATTGAAGAGGCCCTAGAGGTATAATGTGAGGTCACAGACCTTCTTTCTGCAATCCAAGTAAGAAATTCTACTGAAAAAGTGGCAGAGACTTCATATTGTTCTTTCACAAGCAGTCTGAAGAAAGAAGTGTCCCAAGGCACACTTAAAACCATCTCACACCTCTTCTAGGCAAAGAATCACCAGACGTCAGAAGTGCCAAATTTTGTCTGAATTCCAAGAATTCAAGTGGCTCCTTCTCCCAGTCCTGCATGTATTTATTCTTGGGTTTTTTAAACAGAAATGCCTGTATTTTGATTTACATATTTTAATAAATAATTTGAAATTTTTCTTTAAATAGTGGATCTTCTCCAAGAAACTAACTGTGTAGGATAACAGCTGCTGGGCTTTGGCTCCCACCCTGGAAAGCCAATTGTAGAATCCAGTTTTGTGACAATCTAATTCTGAAAGTCTTGTTGTTTCATACAAATTAGGATTAATTTCAACTTCTTTACAGGAAATATATGTAAATATGTATTGTATTTGCAATGTACTTACATATATATGTATAATACATACGTATCTTTTATATACGTATATGTATATATGTGTGTACATACACATACACACGCTGTATATATACACTGTATCAGACTTGCAGAAAAAGGCAAGTCTAATCCATGACAGGAGATGAGATGGAGAGAAGAATTTGTCCTTGGAATGTCTCTCTCTGGCCAGGAGCCATAGGGAATTTCACTGTTAGAAGCAAGTGGCCTGGTCAAAGGTGGAAAGAAAGAGCTTCCCAGCCATCCCTGGATGAAAACAAAGGCTTCATGTACCGGCATTCATATTTTCTCCACAGGTCTACACAAAGGAAGGGGCTGTAACAGGGCTGGCTGCTGCAGGCACTGGAATGGCATCCCATGGTGACTCCTTGCCGCCTCAAAATTAATCCGAACTCTGTGCTTCTGCCTTCCATGAGGAGCGGCTGACCATCCAGCTGAACATCACGCATACAACCTGCATCCAAGCAGAGGAGCATGCAGAGAAGTACATTAAGTGAGCAACTTCCCCACCTCAAGCCTTGCCCCCAGCACATAAGCAGGAGAGCTTAGAGCATTGCCAAAAACTTAAAATATTGTTTAAAAATATCCTTATACACCTTATCAGTTTTATTTTAGAAGGACAGCTACAGAACATGTGTCTGTTGTGCTCTGATCAATCTACAGATTGACAATACTTCTCCAGGAGAGATGCACTGTACCACTACCACAATTCAGCAGAACTGTACTATGAACCAGAACAGCTCCACTAAATTAATCTAGGTTTAAGATACAATCTTAAAAGTGGGGCTGAATAAGAAGCAACAGAATGGAAAAAGCTGTCTTCTTGTTGAGCCATGATCTCAAAGTCTTAGCACTCCATCCCAGGAAATGCACCACAAATTGCCTTGCAATTCTTTCTCCTCCTGCCAGGAGTTATTTTGCCTGTTCCTTAAACCCTTACAAGGCAAAAACAGGAGTGAAGATCACACCATGAGTATACTGCTTGAGGCATGGGAAACCCTGATCTAGTGGAAGTGTCCCTGCCCATGACAGAGGGTTTGGAACTAGATGATCTTTAAAACCTCTTCCAACCCATTCTATGATTCTATGAAACAAAAAACTGAAGTGCTATATTTTAATATTTACAGGAAATCTCACGTCTTCACTAGAACCACATACAATGGCACATAGGGTTGAACATTGAATTCCCTAGTAAAGGAGGGGCATAGTAGTCTATATGGGAATTGTTACCTGGGTTTTAGACTATCCAATACACTCAAAGATGCCACTTTCAGGCTTTAATTCCCCCTTATTAGGAATCCATCATATCACTTACCTTGGAAATCACTTTCTGAATGACTGGGAAGGCGGTTTCCTAGCACGATGCTTGCCCAATCCATTTCAAACCATCTATTCATACCCAAGACAGAGGTGACTTCTTGATCACCTCCACCACTGTTAACACGCAGGGTAAATTCATTGTTGTAGCGCTCCATGGTCAGAAGAACCCACTGGCCATTGTTTATACGTAATGTCCTCATTCTCAAAGAGTGACTTTTGTCCCCCAAACTGAAGTTAACGCTAAAGAAACCCTCAACCACCTAGAGGAAGATGATAAAGACCTTTAATAACAGAAATGCATTTCTAAATATTATTACACAGTCCTGCCTCAAGAAAGGGATATGAGTTTTTAAAATGGAAATGGCACTCTTGTTATTAAGTGCTTTATTCCCAGATAAAGTTTACCACAAGAAAACTGCAGGTGCAGGAATTATCAACTCTTTTTTTTACAGGCCACTCTTCTAACTCACATGAACTCTTTAATCAGTCTTCTCCCTACTGCTATCTAAGTCTTCCCAGTTGACCCTCCTGTTTCAATTAGAATAATTACCCCCTCTGTAGCTAATGTAGTCCAGACAGCTTTTTTTAATAGCAACAAAAATGTAGAGACAAGTTTTACAGACAGGGACAGATAGAAGCAGAGGGAAAAAGCAAGCAGGACAGAACAATCTTCTTCATTCATGTGTATCACATGAACATTTTGCAGGCAGTGCAAACTAGAATTTATGGCATGAAAGAGTAATACTGAGAAGGACAACACTAAGGAGAGTAGTTGCCCTCGTACGGAAAATTCTTGCTCTTTATTACATTACAGCACAGGTGTCTTTAATCAGAAACTGCATCTTTTTCTCTTGCTATGGAACTCCATGACAAATGAGGAGCACTCAGGCAGAACAGCTCTGCTCACCTCCAGTCGGATGTATCCGTTCCCATCCGCAGAGGCCAAGCTGAGAAGGGTGCTGTGGGAGAGCCGGGTGCGCACCATCAGCTGGATCCAAGTGCTTCGAGTGCTGAGGATGCTTCTTGGCTCATAATGGATCCAGCTGTCCCTTCCAAAAGCCCATTCTGGAAGAACTAAGCACAGCATGCAAAGTCAAAGTCAAAATCAAAGTCAAAGAAAATCTCAGAAATGCTCCTTCCGATGTCTGCTCTTTGAGAATTTACTAGCTCTGAATGTCAGAGTTTTAGTTCTTAAGGAATTTTGGCAATATAATGAAGCGTCATGGAAAGTAACCCCCGCCCCACTTCAAAGGGAATGAAGAGAAAACCAACAAACCAAGGATTCAGAATTTAGGCAGGAAAGGGACAATTAAATACTGTCTCTTGCAGTCTGCCTGTTAAAAGCCGTATGTTCTACCCAATCACTCCTACACTGTGCCCAAATAACTTTTTATTTTTTTCAAATCTGAAAGATATTTTCCAGTAAAGTAGCTCATGTTGATCTGAAAAAAAGAAAAACCAAACAATTCCTTAAAAAAAAAACCAAAGAAAAGAGGGAATCAAATGTTTTTTTCAGTAGTTTAGTCCTGTGGTTAAAACCTCCACTGTTAGAAAATATGCACTTTACTTCCCGTTTCAGTTGGCATAAGAGGAAGCCCCAGGGAAGGCACAGGATTTTTTACATTACAAAGAGAGTTTAAGTCAGTGTTAACTATTTCAACTAGAGAAAATACACTAAAATTATTTTTTTCCCTATCACTCTGAGGAACCCAGGGTCCAGGACAGAGTTTGATGAAGTTGCACTGCACACTTCTGTGGAAATCAAACACCACTAAACTACCCAGGTCCTGATGCTCTTGCAGAGAAGACACCCATCTGAGTCTCATTAGCTGACAGCAATCATAGATCTGTTTTGGGCCAAGCTTAGTTGAAAAAAGAAGTTTCTTTTCACCAAATGAAGAGATAGTTCAAGTTAGTTAATAAGACAGGATGGATGCTGGGTCACCAACAGCTCATCAGAGGTCAGTGTCCTGCAAGTAGAAATCCAAAGAGTACCCAGTTCATCCTTGGGTTTGGTTCCCAGGACATGAAATATCAAATGATCAAGAGACTTAATTTCTGCACTCTCTTTTCCTCTCACATTTTGTCTTCTCTCTTTCCTTTCTTGAAGCATGTTTTCTTTTCTCCTCACATTATTCCTCCTAACCCAGTTCTCTCTTGTTCACTGTCTCTGCAGCTACAGGCTCTAGCTGATGAGCAGGCATGGGTTTTCCTGGGATGCTCCACTGACTCCTGTTCCCAGCTGTCTGCTCCTTGCTGTGAGCGTTTCACAATCATTCATAAAGCACCAGCTGCCTACCAGCATTTTACAGCCCAATATATTACAAGAAGCTGATGCCAATCAAAGTTGTTCTGTTACATCAGGATGTGGCTTATGGATTTTGAACAATTACTTTCTGATCCCTTGGCTTGTCCCACAGTAACAAGGGATAGAACCAATACAGCAGTTAGGCTTGTGAAGTAGCATTTCAGAATGTAAAACAGAGTAGGATTTGAATCCAGGCAGATGTTTATAAACCAGTGTCATCTGTCTGTAAAACACAATACAAATAGCTGAACTATATTAACCAATTCTGTGGTCATTATGAACACCTTAAACAGCAAATGCTCCAGGCCTAGACCATGGCAATTACTATTCCAGTCCTCCCCCTTGCTGGACAGACAACTTCCACTGAGTAATTTACTGTCACAGTTTTTAAGTCTTGTGTAGCAGATGGAGAAAGGAGAGAGGGTCTGGCTGCCTGCATGGGGTATTATTGTTCTGTATACAACGAGGAAAATTAAGTGCATTGAGCTGAAAGGATATGTGTAATGCACCACTGTCCTGTTCATTAATTCCAACACACTGATCCAACACTAGCCTGCAAGCACTCCTTTCCAGCTGCTCATTGCTGCTCATCCTCACCTTTAGCTCACTCAAACTACAGGACTGAGGGGGATAATTCTCTTCCAACAAAGCCCCCAGAGTTATAGGGCACTGGTGCTCTTTACAGACTGTTATGATCAACCCCATCATTTGTACCTTTTATCTAGAGGGAGGTAAAGTCCCAATGAACACCTGTCACTCACTTCCGATTTCTGCTTGACTGATGAAGGTTTTAAGACAGAGGGGACAGAACCAGCTTCAAGTGTTATCCCCTGTACCCTGAACATGGCTGTGGGCTACTAGGAGTTAAATAATGTATTTCCTTACTTTTTGAATTGTGCTAAAATTTTCCACTTTCTTACAGTATCTCTGAGGTTTTCATCATCCACCATGTGAAGCTTTTGTTCTCTGATACATGTTTCATGCTGATTTTGTACAGGATAACACATTTGTTGCAGCCAGCCTGATATTATGCCCTCACATACACCCACTGCTGTGGTCTAGGGGCATTGCTCAACTTGCAATTCATTCTAATGATAGACGCAAGCGCAATTATCACCATTATGTAAATGCAAAATGGGGCTTGAAGATAACAAGAGGGTTATGCCCACAGGTTTCACGGGTTCATTGAACTTCATTTTGTGATCAGCATGAGCAGAGGAAAAAGGCACAATGCAGAATATTTCACTTTTCACCACTGAGAAAGAAGATGGTGATAAAAAGAACAAAAAAATCTGTCTGACCACTTCTTTCCCCTGCAAAATAATGCAGCTCTCAACACAACCCTCATCTGTGACATTATCTTTATTTAACGAGAGTCAGAAGGATCTTTACATCTTTGAAGATCTAAATAATTCCTAGAGTAATTCCAGCATGGTCTTATTATGCTATTCAGTTCAAAGTCATGGCAGTATGACTTTGAACATTAGAACAGCATATCTGATGCTCTTCCCACAGATCCTCACCACAAATTTCTCCCTAGAACTTGCAGTACCTTTTTCACATGCTAATCCAGCATATCCTGGGGAACAGTCACAGTGAAAGGAATCCCAGCCACCAACACACTTGCCATGGGTGCCACAGGAGGCCATCCCACCACTCTGACACATTTCATCCGTAAGGACACAGCCAGGAACACTGTTCAGGGACTCTGCAGGGTGCTGTAAATCATAGACCTGGAAAAGGTCAAAGAAAACCATCACATCTGGTGCCTACAATTATCAGCAGTAAACCCAAAACTGATCTTTGTGGCCCTACCTTACTATCAACAATGACATTGCGTATGCAGCCCACAAAACCTCTGAAGGGCCTTTGTGAGTCGTGGTAAGGCAAGGTCTTCTTAACTCCACCCAGCTGCAGAGGCTGGTGGCCACTCAAGAGCTTACCCATGCTGAAGAGGAGGGAGGGAAAGAAAGAATTAGTGGCATGCAAAATACAGTAGTTTGGCTGATTTCACCACCCCTGCCTTTTTCTGTAGCTCTTTTGAGTAGTTATGTTTCTATTTTTTTTGTTGGCTGTTGTGGTTTTTTTTTACCTTTGAGATCCCACGATCTCTCCAGAGGCTTCACAGGCAGACAGATCCATTTGGGACATCTTCTTAGTGACACTGCCATTGTCTCTAACTGAGACATTTGTGCAGTGGTCAAGAATCAGCTTCACTTCCTAGAAAAAGGCATTATTTAAAACAATTGTATCCAGAGACTTGCATATATTTTAATTACATATTTTCTTTCACTTAGCAGAAGGTAGAATAGTAACTACAATTACAGTGCAAAAAACTTTGTTAAAATAATAAAATGCTCCACATACTAATCTGGAAGGTTATTGCACATGGCGTATAACTAAAGAGCCACACAAAAGAAAGATCTGACTCTGCCATGACCATGCCAAGTCATTGACATAGTAAAGGGATCACAGGACATTCTTGGAGTTTTCTGCAAAATCAGAATGCAGAGAGATAACCTAGCAGAGCAGGTGGTCTGTCAGGCTCCCATCCCAGATCCTGACATGCCCTTCAGCTTGCCTTATGAGGGAGAGAAAGGGGGAGCCTAGCAGATGCCTTTAGCAGTGTCATATCAGCAAGATATTCCCTGTACACAAAAGCATATCTATCTCCTTTGTGCTACACATCTAAAGTCTCTTGGTGGGGCAGGGCTTCTCACTCAGACAAAGTATGAATATTTCACTCAATCACATCAGGAAGCATTTAGCCCCTGGGTTATCACAACTCTGTTGCCTAAGCAGCAGGCAGGATAACTAAACAAAGGTCAGTTTAATAAGTGGATCAGTCTTCTCCAGGCCTTGTTCTGCTTCATTGCTTCAAGACTAAGAGGGCGTCCAAACTGACAAACTTCTATCCCTGCTGTTTCAGAGATGATGGAAAACTGATTAATTGATTGATTGATTGATAAAAGAGTTCTACAGAAGGGAGGAAGGGTTTGGAAGGAATAACTAGGTACACGAATTAATGCTTACACAGGACTGCCCATATTTACACTTGCCTTTCCATCATTTATAATTTTAATATTGTGCCAGCGGCGATCTGCAACATTAACTTTTTGTGACAGCTGCAGGAAAAGCTCACCAGAGCTGTGGCTCACGGTCAGCGATGGGACACCACCAGAGAGTTCTGCAAAGAAAAGACTCTTATTGGATATGCAGTAACCATGTTCCCACTCAAATGAAGTTGAAATGACTGTTGCAGTTATATTTTAGTTGGAGAAGATCTTTAGACAGCTTAAAAGAAGTCCAGCTTCGAACAGTGACACAAGGATATGAATTAGGCCTACTGACAAACTATTGTGCATTCTCCTTATTCTCCAAAAGTAACATTCTGAGCCTTTTTAAAAATAAAAACCGCAAACATATGAACTAAGTAGAATCTCACCTTCGAATAAACACAAACAAATACTTTATAAGGTGCTAACCTAAAGCAAGGAAATTTTCCTGTTCTCCAGGCTGCCCTTGTGCGACTGGTCCATGGTACAACAGAAGGCCATCAACAACTTCAGTGATAAACTCTAAGGAGATGCGGCTTTCAAAGCAAGGCTGAAGAGGAGGGAACCAGGCATAACCGTGGCCTCTGAAGCTGTGTTTTGTCTGCTGGCAGTCTGGTCCATGAAAATTTGCAGCACATTTGCATCTATTAAATTAAAAAAATAAAGCAAATATCCACCATGCAAACAGAAGATGCAAAGGTCTTTTCTGACAACAGGACTCTCCACTTTAAATACAGGACCCCATGTTTCCTAGGCCATAGTACAGGTAAAGCACTAGCAAAACTTTGGTCAAAAAATGTTTTGACTTGTTTGTACTAACACAATATAAATTTAGTCTAAATTATAATGTGTCTATGCAAGGATTTTCTATGAGTAAATGATGGGCCTGTTGTAATATATAAAGCCCATGAAAACCTCTTATCTCTTCAGCATAAAAAAATAAAACCATGCTTTTCACTAGGCTTAGTTATTAGCTTGTTTGAAGACTTTATAATGCTGAGAGGAAAAGCAAAGGAATCACAGAATCATAGAATGACAGGCTGTCAGGGCCTCAAGTATAATTTGGTCCAACCTTTCTTGGCAAAAGAATGATCTAGACAAGATGGCCCAGCATCCTGGTAGTCGAATCTCAAAAGTTTCCATTGTTGGGTTAATCACCACCTCCCTGGGGAGATTAATACAATGGTTTATTACTCTCACTGGGAGAAAATTTCTGCTTGTGTCCAATCAGGGTCTCCACAGGAAGGGCGTGGGAAGGTAGTATCACCAAGAAAAAGTGAGGTGTGGCAGTCATAGATCTTGACACCTTTACTCTTATTGCAAGGTACTTTCTAGTTTATTTTTTTTACACTATCAAACAATAGATGCTTGGAGTTCTTTCCTTAATTCTCTGTAGAAAAGAGTAGCCACACCATGACAATAACAGAACCTGTAAGTGGGAAACCAAAGGAACAACAGAAACATGGAGAAAGACAGGAAGGGAAATAAGCTGGGCTCCTATGTCTTAGTTTCTGTTTCCCATAGATTGCTAGTACCTGCTGAGAGCAGAATGACGGGGGTAGGGTGCAGGAAAAGATGACATACAAAGCTACTGAAAATGGAGCAGAAGCAAAGAAACATCAGAGCTGAACAAATGATAGGCAGCAGAGCCTACTTAGAGTTTCTGGGAAGCAAAATTTCCCTGTCTGATTACACCTGAGCAGCAGTGTCAGACTGAGAACTTTAGCATGACAAGATCTTCTGCAGCTTCTGTCTGAGTTCTGTCACCCCTACCAAGAGTGCTACGAAGAGGCTGGCCAGTGTTTCTGCTTTCCTATGTTGGGATGATTATTTTAAAGCAAACATGCTGAAAACCACGTTCTGCAAGGGGACCAGGCTAACTCTGAGCTAGTACAGTCCCATCATTTTTTTCATCTTTATGCTATTTTATTTAATGACATCTCATTTTTGGAGAAATAAATGAGGCAAGAAATGTGGGAAAGAGGATATTAAGTGGCAAACGAGATGTGATTAAGATGTTTAACAGCAACAAAATGTTTAAGGCAGGCTGCACAAATTAAGAGCATTTTGCAGGGTGGCATTAATGGAACTGGTGCAGCCTGGAATATTCCCAGTGTTTTCCTGGAGACTGTGTTGAATGTAAAATACATGTACCTGAAAATAGAGGTTCTTTTGCAAGACCTGTGTGTGAAGTATAACAAAACTTAAATCTGCCACAGTGAGAAGACATGTGCTGATGTTTCCTGAAGCTTTAACTCATCCTCCTTGCAGACTGCACTACATGCATTTTGTTTGCACACCAGATGAAGCTTTACCAACCTGTAGCCCATATCAGTATCCACACATGTGCCACCGTTGAGACAAGGGTTTGTCTGGTACGAGGAGCAGGAAAGATGAGGATTCTCCCGAGCAGCACAGCCACACACAGCATGACTCAGAACTGTGACAGACACCAGTGAAATGCTTCCAGCTGTGGTTATGGTTGGTACATGGTTCTGTTCACGCTTACTGATGCATCCGCTGCTGTGAGTGCAGTCTGCAGTCACACATTCATCAATGCCAATCTGGGTGATATTTATGTCCAGAGTGCTTTCCAACTGTGAAGAACAATTAGTTGCATTCACCAAACTTTTCCACTAAGTTCACCAATGACAGCAAAGAAAAGCCCAAGTCTAATTTATTTTCAAAACTGGCTGCTGTGCCAATTCCTTCCAATGTCTCCCTCACCCTATATAGCCAAAGGCAGCTCAATCTGGCATCTGTTAAGGCCAAGACCTTGGTGTAAGTCAATTACAGCACAAATAAGCATTTCGAGGGCAAAAATATTGTCAATATTCATTAGAGACTGAGTGGATAAATTTTTATCACTAATGGTTCTGATGCATTATTTACACAGCATCTGAACTATATTTTTAACTTCTTATATATTTAACTTCTGACTTAAAGATACTGGGAATTGGCATTGGATAGTGAAGAAATATCTTTTCTGGCAAGAATGAGTTGGTACAGCTCTGCACCAACATGTTTCCAACAGAGCAAATAATTTAACTCTTTTCAATGTTTTTTGGGGTTTTTTTGCAAGAGGGGAAGGAACTTTACTAAATTTTAAACACACCTTTCCAACCTGGTTTTCTACTGGAGAGTGGCTCTTTTACTGCTTTTCTCTCTTAAGTTTAGAAACTTGAAACATTTGACTGGTTTGTGAGTTTCAACAAGAGAACTAAGAATTGAAACATTAAGGCATCATGTAGAAAGGCAACAGCCAAACACATCCTTTTTACAGAGTTTTACAGTCTTTTCAATATGAAAAACATGTTTACAGTCCTAGAAGTGTATTGTGTTTAGGTGACTTAATATGTATTTAGAGTCTGGCTTTCAAAACATTCCTATTTGAAACTTTCTGTATAAGTGCAAAAGAATTTTTTTGATTTTACAGATTAGAACTATCTATTGTCCTCACACATGACTCCCTCAATCATTCTAATTGTTCACATCCACTAGGCAATGGGCATTACCTGAACAGACACAGTAAGATGCTGTGGTTTCATACACAGGGTGGATACTTACCCATGCTCTGGAAGCTGCTACATTGCCATTAAGTTTTTCTGCTTTATAATAAGGTGGACCATAAACTGCAAACCAAACATCAACCCCTCGGGTTGGACTTGGGCTATTCAATACACTGAAAATGTGAACATTTTCCAGTTGAACTGAGATAATTTCTGAAAGCAGCTTCTTCATCTGGTAGTATTTACTTTGTTTTTCAGGGGATTGGGATATGAACTCCTCTGGTGTTATACCTGTAATAGAAGTTGATAACTTGACACACATATTTCTTGCAACTGTTGTAGCAATAGAAAAGAGGAGCATCACAGAATAAATATTAAGGTTGCAGAAAATGGACTCATCTGCAAATTCAGGAGTATTTTCATTTTTAGGATCTGAAATTTTCTGTGCTTGCTTCTGCTAAGCATGTGTGTTCTGAAACGATTTGACTTTTATTAATTTCTAATTTGTTTTAAAAATTATTTTAAAAGTCAGAAACATGTTTAAGATGATTTTACTTTTTTCACAAAGGTTGAAAGAATTTGGTGAATTTCAAGCAGACACTTGTTTGAATACAAATTTTCTTCTGTAATATAAGTTTTTGGGGTTTTTAAAAGTTGATGTAGAAATCAGACAAACTTTTTCTCGCTGTCTTTTTTTCTCCATAGATGTTCCATCACATGCAGCCTCAGAGGAACATGCAAAGATGCATTTTCAAACCCTTACCTGGAAAACTATTAATTCTCTGACATGTCTAAGAGCATTCTAAGCAGAATTCTAAGTATCACAGCAGTACCATTAAAGACATGGACCATGCTTGAGCACATTTTCTCAAGGTACGAACCTTTTATTCGTACAGAACCAGCGTTATGGAGGGCATCATCCTTGATTTCCTTCACGATAACCTTTACAGTCGAGATAACATCTGGCCAGACTCTGTCAATGACTCTAACCCTTATGTTGTATATTCCTGGTGGGGTTCCTTCTTTAATAGTCAGCAAACCTGAGTTATCATTAAGGATAAAGTACCTGTAATAAGAGTTAAGCCAAGGAACAAGCTATGAGAAGTTCAAAAGCTAAGTACTAATTATCATCACTGATAGTTTTTCTGAACCCCTTTCTATTTATCAAAGAAAGCAGATGTGTTCCCTTATGAAGGGACAGAGCAGAACAGAACTTTTTTACATTGCCTCCTGTTGGCTCCTAATGACTCTTCACCAGTATACCACGAAGGTTTCTTCCTGCTGCTATGCTGTATTAACTGTGTAGGAAGACTAAGGCTGCAACAGACGTAACTTTGGAAACGGTGCAAACTCCTAGTGTAGATACATTCACTGAGTGTGATACCTCTGTCAAAACCTCTGAGTGGCACATGTACAGCTCAGCCCCAGTCACAATCCAGACACTCCCAAGTCTACACAGCCAGTATAAATAAGGTCTTAAAACCAGTGGTGACATGGAAATACCAGGAGCTTGGATGGAGGAATCTGGAAGTTCATGGGTATTTTTTCTGCAGCAGCTCACTGATACAGATTATGGGTATGACTGAACAGGAATTTAGTATTCTGGCCCATGAAGCAATGGGAAACAGACTGGTTTGGCAGGCAGTGTTATTTACTGCAGCCTCACACTCAGGAGGGCTTTTGGAGGTCTACACATAGAAGTGTCTAACCAACAAAATGCTTTTGCACTCTTGTCTTCAAAAAAAAGTCAGTGTAAAATACTTGCTGTGATATTGTGCGTGGTCAATTTTCCCATAAAATTTACAAAACTCCCATTTTTCTCTCCAAATACCTTGATGTTTTCCCTTCAAATTGGTAGATTTTGCGATCCCAGTCATCAGCATCAGGGGCACTGACCTGGCCCAGTGCAGTTGTGGGGAGAATACCTAGAACAACAAAGCACACAAGTGGCACAGTCAGACCTTTCACATGAACACAAACAGGTACTGGTCTAAGCACATGTGTTGTAAGCCTAAGACCTCTACAAAAATAGTTGTGGTAGTTCTCCAGAGATGTGCACCAGTCTGCAAAAGCCACATGGTGCCCTGCTTATCAGATGTTTTCTGTATGGCCACATAGATTTAATTCTACAGGTGGCTGCAATGAAAAGCAATGGGAAGAAAAAAAGAAAAGTCACCTCTGAGAATTTTCACTATTTTGTCTGCATTATCCAACCAACGTACAGAGTGGTTTAGACAGGGAGTGGTGTTTGGCAAGATAAACAACCAAAATGCAGACTGGGTTATAAAGGGCAAAAATCAATAGCAATTACAGCAAGATAGAAATTACAGCAAGATAGAAAGGATGTTCAAAATATAGTAACCAGGCTTATTTTGAGTAAATGGTGAGACTTTGGGGTAAGATGGAAAGCAGCATGTATTCTACTGGTTTTGCATCCTCTCAGCAAAACTCACAAATTAGTATTTTCTGTATTTACAAAACTTACTTCTGAAGGAAAGGTCCATAGGTATCTGAATTCATAAATCTACTGTGTAAAGAATCGAGGATACACAAAGAGGATAAATGTGGGACTTCACCTTGTGACAAGGAACGGTACAAACCCCGACAACTGAGGAACAGAATGCAAGGAGAGAAAACTGTACCTCTCTGGCAAGCATGGCAACATTCACTGGGTATTTTGCAGGAGACAGTATATAGGATGCCCTGGTGTTTGATTCCCACAGTATACGAATGTAACATACAATGTGACAGCAGCCTTCTGATTCTGTCTCTCCTTTATATTGTAATTAATCAAAGATCTGAGGTCTTGAATAGTCCCTCCCAGAAAGTAACAAAAGTACCAATGATTTTAAAGAAACAATGAAAATGGAATTCAGGCTTAATGAAAATGTTTGGTATTTAAGCTACAGGCAGAGTTTCTCAGCAAATAGAAACAGACTTGGCTTCAACAATAAGCTGAACTTGACTAATCACGCAGAACAGGCAGAACGTTTCAGTACAAATAAACGTGAACAGCATCTACTCAGAAGTAGTTCCTAGTGTGCCCACAACAAACAATCTATTTAATGTGCTATCAAACCATAGGACACAGAGCAGAGTAGAAGAAGAAGGAATGCCCTGAGCCAACATGGATGCAAGCATCCCAAAATCTTTTTACCTGTGTGGTTTATTTTGCTGTTGGGCTTATTATGGGGAGAAGCAGATCACAAGAATACTGCTGCCTAATTCCCAAAGCAAGAAGGGAAAGACGGCTGCTCTCACACTGCCTGCAGCCAGCGTTCACAGAAAATTCCCCCATAACAGCATTTGTCAGCTGAAGACTTGGATTAATGTTTCAGCAGTTTACATATGAATTCAGCTTAAGTGTATTCACTAAAACTCAGTTCAGTCTGGAGAAGGAAAAACGCTTAAGGAGGAGAAAGAAGGTTCTCAGCATCATTATGAACTTTGGTAATTTTTTTTTCCCCTGAAATGTTAATGCTGCTGAAAAACTGAAACCAAGAGATCATTACTCAAGTTTGATAGAAAGGTGCCAAGAAAAGCAGCCAGTTATGCTCTTTCTTCAAGGCTGACTCACTTTCTTCCACAAAGCAAGTGGCCCAGAGTCCTATGCCCCACATACCTACTGCTCTCTGCTGGGATTTAAGCAAACTTCAGCAGCACCTTTACTAACAGCTTATCTGGAACAGGACAGAGTCCTCCTGTGAAACTCACAGCTGCCTCTTTTGACCTTACGTCACACTTGGAAGCAAACATCAGGGAGAGATTTACCATCATAGCTGTAAATGAGACATTCCATGTAGCCAGCAGAATGCGGGTGGTCATTTTGGTCCCCGATGTTCACAGTCAGTGTGTTGGTGGAGCTCATGGGTGGGATCCCGCTGTCTGTGATCAGGATGGGCAGGTAGAACGCCTTGTGCACTTCCCTGTCAAAGGTACGCAGTGCGGTGAGCATGGCACTTCCGTTGTGGAAGTCCTGCAAGCTGAAGCTGGTCAGGCTATCGAAATCACTGAGAAGGCGAAAGGAGAAAGGTGCTCCGTTCGCAGCAGTGTCTCGGTCCTTGGCATACATCAGTGTGGAGGTTTCATTCATTTGGACGACCTGTGGAGAAGCTGTGTTTTCCCAGACCACTGGGTTATAATGTGCCTCAAACTCTGGCCCATTGTCATTTACATCCTGCAGAGTCACTAAAACAGTGGCACTGCCGGTCAGAGGGGGCTGCCCCATGTCAGTGGCAATGACAATGAGTTGGTACTGTGCCACTGTCTCATGATCCAGCAATCCTGCAACCATCAGCCACCCATCACTAGCCAAAGAGAACTGGCCACCTGGATCAGACTTGTTTAGCAGGTGGAAAGAAAACCTTCCATTCAGGCCAGAGTCCAAGTCAACAGCAGAAACCTGAATAACTTTGGTGCCAACTGGTACATCTTCCCCCAGTGCAGCCACTTCATAGAACTGAGGGTAGAAGACAGGAGCATGATCATTCGAGTCCTCCACATAGATCACACAGTGAGCGATGCTGAAGAAATCCATGTCCTCTGCTTTCACAGTCAAGTTGAATACCCTCTCATGAGGCTTCTCAAAGTCAATCCGTTTGCGTAGTCGGATAAACCCACAGTTGTTGACTTCATCTGTCTCTATGGAGAACTTGCGGTCATTGTCCCCATCAATGATGCTGAACGTCACCATGGCATTTTCTCCCTCATCTCTGTCCACAGCAGACACCATCACCACCTCAGTGTTAATACTTGCATTCTCAGACACAAATGCTGTGTAAATCCTTTGAAGGAAGACTGGAGCATGATCGTTTACGTCAGTCACCAAAATAGTAGCGGTGCCTGTCCCAGTGAGCCCTCCTCCATCTCTGGCCTCAACCACCACTAGGTACTTGTCTTCCTTCTCCCGGTCCAGGGACCCGAGCACTGTAGAGATGCTGCCACTAACTGGATCAATTGAGAACAAGTTCAAATTAATTTCGTTTTTGACATTCTGAATGATACTGTATGTTAGCACAGCATTTATACCAGCCTTTGGGTCATCAAGGTCCACTGCTGTCATTTCCATGATAGGAGTGTCAGCCGGAGAGTCCTCAGGGATGTGGCCTGTGAAACAGCCATCCGACACACAGAGGAAAAGGGGTGCATTGTCGTTCACATCCCTCACTTCTATGATCACATCTGCAAAGCCAGTCAGTCCCTCTCCGCCCTCATCCGTCGCAAGAACGAGAAAGCGCCACGTCGATCGCTTCTCACGGTCCAGCCTTTTATGTGCGCTGATCTCACCTGTGTTCTCATTGATGCTGAATTCGCTGCTGGCCCCCTGTCCGTGCAGGGAATAGATAATGGCATTTTGATCTGCCGCCTGGTCAGGATCTGTTGCAGAAACCTGGAACAAGCCACAGCAGGCAAGTGTTTATGTTAAAGAAAAGGGGAAATCACTGTTCTCTTATTGATGACAGCTGATACGGTGCAGGCTAAATGAACAGCAGGCATTTTAACAGCAAGCATCTATTGGTTTGAGTCATTTAAGTACTCTTTCAATAAACATCATGAGCAGCCTAGAGAAACAAAAAGAGGACGTTTC
Source organism: Machaerirhynchus nigripectus (assembly GCA_013397975.1). Classification (NCBI taxonomy): domain Eukaryota; kingdom Metazoa; phylum Chordata; class Aves; order Passeriformes; family Dicruridae; genus Machaerirhynchus; species Machaerirhynchus nigripectus. The sequence goes on along the minus strand of VZRQ01002381.1, from coordinate 901,371 downwards.
AACAGACTAATATACTCTACTTCCTGGTATACTTTAGAAAGAGGAAAAAACTGTAGGAAGAATCAAGTGAAAATAACAACAGTTCTGCTGAGCAAATATTTCTTGTGAAATTCTTTGGAGCTGGAATACAAAGGCAAGCAGAGGCTGATTCTCTCTGAGTGAACAGAATGCTGTGAAAACAGGCCACACATCCAAGCTGATGATCAGCACAGGCCAGAGAGAACTCCCAGCTCCTGATTTGCATCCAGGAATTGTTTGGGAGATTGCTAGCTGGGCCTACCAAGAACTGCTCTAACAACAAAACAGCGAAGATGATTGAGCTGGATTCAAAGGACAATCCCTGGTAATGTTTATTTGGTAGTTTGAATTTAACCATTACATGCATGAGGTACACATGCCAACCATTCTGTGCTTATACAGCTACTCAAAATGTGCCAAATCTTCTTTGTAAAGGAAAGTCATCACATTTTTCAATATTTAGAATCACATAATTTTAGAATGAGTTTACAAAAGACCCTTAAGATCATGAAATCCAACCATTATTTATGCTGGTCAAAAGAGCAAGTCCACCATGCAAAATTACCAGGCTTGCTTTATTCTATTCTTTACAGCAAGTTGCTAGCTAAGTCCTAATACCAGGCCTCAGCTACCCTAAATAAACTATTTTTTGGATTTGTGTGAACGGATGGGATTGAGCTGAACACAAGGTTTCAGGTTTTGCCCTGCTTTGTGGAAACTGCTTTACCTTTAGGACAAGTACAGGCAGGTCTGTGAGCTCCTCCAAGACACTGCCCTGGTATTCATTCTGAGTGAAGACTGGCGCTTCATCATTCTTATTGACAACATTGATGATGATAAGAGTGTGGTTTTCCCATTTTCCATCAGAAGCTACAAGCCGGAGCTCGTAATGTTGTTCTTGTTCATAATCCAGAGGCTGAGAAATGAAGACAGTTCCAATCTCAGGTTCCACATCAAAAACCCCTTTCACATTTCCTGAAGTGATCTGATACCTTAGTTTGGCATTTGCACCTAGAAGAGAAAGAAACAATTGTTTCCTGTTCACTCTATGAATGCTCAATCCAGAGATGCACAATGGACATGTTTCCAAGAGAAACCTTATTTGCCCAGACTGTTATTCTATGTGTGTGTGTGTGTGTGTGTGAGATAAAACATAGAAACAAACACTGAATGATCTCTGTATGTCATTTTGAAGGGTTTGTGTATGGCAGATGGGAGGCTAGGTCTGCATTTATATTTAAAAGTATGATTTACAGACACGGACAAATGCCTGTTGATTGATAATGGAAGAATTGTATTCCTCGAAATTATTGAGCATTCATTTGCCAATAATAAAAAAGTGACATACTATGAAAACACTAGAAGCTATTTTTACTCATTGTTTCCTAAGCCTCTCATTTCAAACACCAAGATTCCTTAACTTCTTTAAACCACTGGGTGGTGCTAAAATATAACAGAAGTCCTCTATTTCGAGCAAGAATTCATCTCAGCACATTCCACCTGTACAACAGCAGTTGTTTTGTTGCTGCAAAAGGAACAACAACAAATAGTTTAGTGCTCCCTGTTTACTTATTTGGAAAGCTAAAAAATACATGACATTGCATTCCAGTATACAAAGTCATTTCCCAAAATAAATAGGTGAACTGCTAGGAGCAAAAAGAACATTCAGCTTTTTAAGTTGTGAGTCGGCTGTAGATGAGAAGACTAGAGCAACGTGGATGGCTAGAAAGTGAAAAGACTGTGCTCAGCATTAGTCCTTGGAAGGACTTCCCTGCCTTTGCAGCAAGAGTTTGAGCATCACTTGCTAGTAGCTTTTGTCAAATTCTCCCAAGTGCAGCAGCTGGTTTCAAATGGCCCCTTTACACCTCCCTCATGGGCACTAAGAGGCACAGGCATTGCAGCACTGCCACTGAAAGGAATGGCCAGCTCTCACCTGCTCCCAGCAACACGTCCCTCTGGTTATCATTTGGGCTCTGTCACCAGCTTGCCTTCTTTTATTCAATAGGTTTGTTTCTCTTGAGCAAGTTGAGCTGGACCAGCTCATGAAAGTAGCAGAAATGCAAAGACAGGGACTGACTTGGTAGTACATGCTGTTGGACTGGCTCAGCCCATCTGGTCTCATCACCCTCTAGGGGCAGCTTCACACCATCAGAGATGGTGTCAGTGTGAGGCCAAACAGAAGGTCTGACTATCTCTTTCTTCCTGACTTTATTTCTGGCCATGTCATCCCACATTTTCCACTGTTTGTCAGATTCTTACACAAGCATATTCAACCCACTAACCCACCAAAAGGCACACGTTTGATTTTCTTACAATAGTGGTAAATAAAACTGACTCCTAGGGAGATCTAGAAAGCACAGGAATTGGCAAAAAGTAAGCATGTGCTCAGGAAAGAGTGAATGTGAAGTTACAGCAGTGTTGTGATTCCAGGTGATTTCATTCTGCCCCAAAGAGATTCCCAGCTAGCTTAACCTTTGCACTACAAACCTGAGCACCTAATTAAAGAAAATGCTCACATGTGCCCAGAATGTCTCTCCTCACTTTCAAATACTTGAAATGTGTAATTGTCTCCTGAATGCAGAGAATTGTTTGTCCATGAAGGAAGTAGCCCTACACACAAACACACATTAACACTAAAAGGACTTTAAAAGACATGCAGGGTCCACTCACCCTCATCTTGATCATCTGCTGTTGCTGTCACAACAGGACTTCCAACGTCCCTGTCCTCATCTATGCTGACCTCATACACTGACCGAGGAAATGCCGGAGAGTTGTCATTCACATCGCTGACAAAAATCCTTACGTAGGCTGTGTCTAAGAAGGAGATGCAAGAGGAACACGCAGAGTAGAAATGGCAGAGGTGGAATAACTTGTATTATTCCAAACAGCTCACATACCTGCCAAGCCTATGAAAGTTAAAGAGCCCAATATAGAATTCCTTCTTAGTTTTACCTGTATTGGGCTGCCCATGAACACCGGGTCTAGCAGATTCTGATGAGTCCTGAGACTGAACTTCAATCAAGTAAGAGGCTCTTTTCTCTCTGTCAAAAGATGCCTGGGTGGAAATAATTCCTGTCTCAGGTTCAATGGTGAAGAACTGGTAATCCTCATTAGTATCTTTTAATATTAAGTAGTGAACCTAAAAAGGACATAGTTAAAGGAGGTTACCTTTTCAATTTTCATTTGTATGTCCAAGTCCTATGACCTGCCCTTCCTCAGTGGCCTCCTGGTTCTATTTACAAAGTAGCAACACTCTGAGGAAAGACAGATCATCTCGACATAATTTTTCTAAGTCTTTTGTTCATTTTGATTTAAAAAGTTCAGCATTCTCAAACAGAAGAACATCTGTACCAGTAATATCAAAGCACATCAAGCCCAGCATCTTATTTCCAACAGTGGCCAGTAGGAGCAGTTAAGAAAGATCATGAATAATAGGAGAGAGAATGTATGGACTGGCATTTTCCCTGGTGTCTCCTCAGCTTCTAGTAATCCACTGTGCTTCTGATCCCTCTCTCCCCCCCGCCCAAAAATGCTAATAATTTGGGTCCTGCTCAACAAGGCTGCATAAATGAAAGTCTCCACCAATGACAGCTATTCACATTTTTCCCTTTAATAATTTTCCCTTCGTTCTCTGAAAAAAAACCCAATTCCATCCCCACCCCCAAGTAATGCCCAGAGCACCACCAGGCTGTTTGCTGTTCTACCACACAGGTGGCTCTTCAGAAGCTGCAAAATGACAGTTCTAGAACAGCAAATCTCCACTAGCTAGAGTTTCTTCACGGAAGAGCCAATAGGATTTTTAGAAATGGCTCAGGAAAATGCAAAGAAAATGAGCAATTTACGTCAGAATTCTGCTTTTTCCTAGGGCTGGGTCATTATCAAATGCTGGTTAGACCAATGATGGTATTTAATTGACCATATTTAAATGGTTGTGAATAACTGACAATAATCACTGATGGTCAGTTAAAAAATGAGTTGAAGAGGCAATAGTTTGGAAACATGTCCTGCAGCCACATCCACTTGTCTTGTCATGGGAGCAGCCCTGAGAATCATGCAGCAGTGCTTTGTCGTGGTTGCTGGATCAGGATGAGCTGCCATGATGCAGGACCCTGAGATCATGAGCAGCATCTTCTCTGCCTGCATCCCGTCTTAGGCACATCAGGCCTAAGACAGACAAATGCTTGACAAGTGCTGTAAGAAGTGCTGGTGGCTCATTACCCTGCCGTCTGCTGACTGCACATTCTCACTAATTTCAATGCTACAACTTGAGTATTGTGAGGAAAAGAATTGGATGTAAGGCCAAACCTCTCCATGTAGGCCGGAATCCAAGTCCATAGCTAACACCTGAACCACTGATGTGCCAACATCAGCTCCTTCTGGCACAGACACCTCATAGTTAGAAGACATGAAGAATGGAACATTATCATTGACATCTGAAAAAGGAGGTGATGAGGATCATGGTAAGAAAATATTTCAAGACTTTTTTGTCTGTTCTTTTTCATCCCACAGTTGTATTTTTCTTGGAGGAAGAACTTACATTGTTTATAGCAATAAGCAATCCTGCTTTGGGTTTTCCTATTCTCGGGGTAGCAGTCAGGAGGCATTTTACAGACACTGGGCAGTTTTTGGGAGACAGTGGTCTAATCTCAACTGAGATACTGGCTAATAATTTGACCAGAGATACACTATGTCCATGAATTCCAGGACCAGGAGGGCTTTCATCCACAGCTAAGTTACTCTAAAAGGATTTTTTCTTGTGAGCAGAATGAAGTTTCTGCCAAATTCTGGTACCAATAACTGTACTATAGGAAAAACCTTTGGGGACAGGGTGCATAAACTCCAGCAAGGCTCAGACCCTGCTCTACAGCCTGAAGCGGTTTTGCATTGGTGGATTGTAAAAGACAGAACAATGCTGTGATAAACTGAAGCAGGAAAGTTGGGTTCCCTTTCAAATTACTACCCCATTCTCATTTCCATGGGGGTGGGCAAGACAAATGTTTTTGCTAGAGACTTCACTTCTTCATTTTTTCATCTGAATGTCTGCCTAACAAAAGTAACTCCACTAATCCTGCAAAAAGCAGAGATTAATATCAGATTTGTAGTTTTATGTTGATCTACAGGCACAGAGCCTTATGAAAACATCCTACTATAAGGAGGGTTGGATCAAATTTTTGAAAATTGCACCTATCATAAGGACCCTATATTCAATTCTATAGTTTAAATCTCAGTGCGAAATGGAAAATTCTGAGTGTAACAAAAAACCTTAAACAGATATCCAACACAAACCCAGTCTATCTGGGCTGTTTCTCTTTCTATAGCACAGATTATTTCCAGTAATACTTATATAATACTTCAGTAACTGGGGAACGGTTACCAGATTTCTTTTCCTTTTGAAAGAAAATCTTTCTTATTATCTTTACAGAATCAGGCACTAGTGCTGCCCAAACATTCAGACAGTGCATTTTTGCACTATCACATCTCCACATTTCATAGTTGTGCTTAGGAATTGTCTCAGTCAGACCTTTTTAATGAGTGCACAACTTTTTACCGTATAGAAGTGTACAAAGCATTCTGAGGTGGCTTGGCATTTAATGGATGTTACCTTAATTCATGGCATTATACTAAAAGTAACAAGAATGTTGTTCTGAACAGCAGCAAAGCTTACCTGTTACGTTCACACAAACAGTGGCAAAGGAAGCTAAAGGACTCATTGCTACATTTTGTGCCCGGACTGTCAGGATGAAAAACTTAGTTGTCTCAAAGTCAAGTGGTTCAGCGACTAGAAGAGAAGCAGATCCATCAGCTCTGTTTGGCTTCAGATAGAAACGAACTGGCATGTTAGTCTCTGGAACTTGACCCTCCTCCAGATTATACGTAACCCTGGGATCACCAAGAGGGGATGTGGCTTTGATGGTCTGAAGAAGAAAAGAGCCACCACATACATTCATGAAGCACGGGGTTGCAAGTGTTATGTGTTGAGTTTGATGGCAAAAACATGCATACATGTATGTTCTCCAAGAACATACATGCCTGTACGACTCGGGTAACAGACAAAATAGAAACAGTTTACAGAGCTGAGTTTTATTTTACAATATCTAGTTTTGATGCAGGTCTTTAATCAACAGGAAATTCACCTGTCTGTAAATGTGCCAATCTAGAACTGCAGCACAGCTAAAGGAAATCCCTCCTCTCTCCTCCTTCCAAAGCAAAACTGATCCATAAGGAGACCATTTCTCCACTGAGTTGTACATCTTACCCAGCAAGTTACAGAAAAAAACCCAACAACCCTAAAGTGTTTGAATTGTTTGCAAGTGCTTGAATATTACATGCAGGAGGAGAAAGGCAGGAATTATGTGGCAATATATGGAAGGCACTGTCCTTAAAGACTAAGTCTGTATGGGTTAAAAAGGAATTGGTTTGAGTCGGAAGAGCCCAAAGCAAACTATATCACTCCATGCTTCCATGCTAAACTGAGAAAAGCTGTAAGAAAAACGCAAGCAGGTAGCACAGCCCACTGAGTATGGAGGAGTGAGGAGCTGGCTCTTGGTGGGAACACTCATGGATTTCCCAGTCTGGCAGAGCACAAGTCTTGCTCCTGTGGAAGCATACCTTGAGGGCCATTCCTGTAAGAGTTCACTGGGAAAACTGCTGCCAGCTGAAATGCCAGCCTGTTCTGTGAGAGGTATGCCTGACAAACTCTAAAGGGGTGCACAGCAGTGAAGGGTCATAAGGGAACAGTGCAATGCAGTAAGGCTGCAGAGCGGGCATCCGCGTACTTCTGACTTAGAGCACAACACAGGAAGAAGGGGAAATGAAGAGGGAGGGAAGTAAACATGCTTCTAACATACCACAATCTTGGTGTCACGAATGGTGTTTTCGGGGATGGTTACCCAGTACGTGCTCTGCTCCCACTGGGGTGGCTGGCTCATTGCACTAGTGACAGTCACTGTCAGCTCCACGGTGCTGCTTCTGTTCCCGCCATCTGTCGCTACAATATAGCGGCTAATGCGCATTGTCTACAAAACAAAGATAGAGGATGCTTGAAAACCATTTTGTACAAACCAAGAGATTGCACTTAACCCTCTGCAATGGATTAGAGGGGTTGGATGTTGCTCTGTTCCAAGGAGAACTTCACATTACCTGGGGTAGCGGGCAATTCACATACACCCAGCCTGTGCTGGGGTTGATCTGGAAGTATTCCAGTTGATGCTCTAACATTGAGTATGTGACAGCAGCATTCACACCCTGGTCACTGTCGTGAGCTGCAACTCGGAGGAAACTCGTCCCCACTGGAGTGTCTTCGCTAAGGAAGTCTTTGAAAAGACAAAGGTATTGTCAGCAGGTCTGCTCTGGTTTATCAGGCTGTATGTGTAAAGAAACACCCCTGTAAAACATCACTGTTCCCTTCATGGGAGATTAAAAGTTTCTGTACTGAGGCAGGTTATAAAGTAATGCCACCAACAGTGTTTATAGTCCTCTTTTAGCTTCCCCTTCCCTCTTCCCTGCCACACTGGGTTGTTAAGTGAGCTGCTGGTGATGCAGATTTACTGACACTGCTGCTGCCAGCACTTGGGCCTCTCCACAGCAGCGCTGGCAAACCCCACAGCTGCTCGCATGCCCACTGCTTTGGATCACAGCCCAGCCTGCTGGGCTCAGCTGATGATAAAAGCAGGTTGGCATCAAAGGGAATTCTGTGTGAATTTAATTAATCTTGAATATGAGTGGTGCCAGCAGCACTGCCAGCGGGAGACACTAGGTAATTGCAAAGCATAAAGACTCAGGTCACAGCGAAAATGCCTCCAACACCCCAGTGTTTTGGAGAAGCTACCCAGGGCAAGGGCAGTGATCATTTTATGTATATCCCTTTCCTTAGGTTTCACTCCCTGTTCCCAGAAATCCACCTGTGACAGAGGTCGTGTCTTTCTGCCCATAGTTTTAGACAGACCAACCCTTCTTTGAACCTGCTTGGATAATTGTAATCTAAAAATCTGGTGGCAGACTCACGCATTTGAAGAGCCCACTGGACAGAAGAGTAATGAATTTTGTCTTCCTAAAGCCTGGTTTCTGGAAGGGACACCAACAAAATGATGGGAAATCATGAGCAGTACTGCGCCCCTCCACTCTGCAAGGCACAGTTTTATATGAAGCTATCGCATCCCTGCCAGCTGCCTTTCTTCCACACACTTATCTTTACATTGCACTGATTTTTGGTCCAGTTCTTCCCTCTATCCTCAGCCATCCAGTCCCAATTTCTCCTCCAAGCAGCTATGTGTGCTTGCCTGATTGTGTTTTTGAGCTGTTTCCTTGCACTAAGGCTCCAACAGCTCAGTGTATTAAAATGGCCCTGACAGTGGGAAGGCTGTTGCAGTTGGGTTTAGGCAACCCAGTCAGTCTATTAATTCACATCTTGATCAGAAGCTATTTCACATCTTTGATCTCCCTTATATCTGTCTCCTTTAGCACTTTTGAGGTGGAATAATCAGAACTGCACACTACTTACAGAGTGGTCATGTTTTCTGTTTTGGTCTTCTCCCTTAACGTCTACAATCTGTAGCACTGGAGCAGTACAACTTTAAACCACAACAACCACTTGCTCCATGAACAATAATTTGAGATTTAATTGGCTTCACTCATCCCCGTGTCATTTAATTGTCCAGGGATTCTTGTCTTTGGTATGTCAGTAACAGACAAAGCAATTCTCAAAAGAGATTTACCAGCACTAAGATAGATCTATGAAAATTGAATTAATTGCTAAAAAACACTGTAAAATAACCCTTTTTTGTGTTTATGCTTTTTGTCTGTGTTTGTATTTATGCTGTCTTTAACAGTCAAATTCTGTTAAATTGCGTTGTAAGAAAAAAACCAAAATTACTTGGAAGGGCTGTACTCTCTCATTTCGTGTGCGCTTCTTGCTGCTGACACAACTTTAACATTTACTGCACCATCCCTACTACAGGGAGTTAAGCATTTCTTTAATGTCTGTTTTGCAGGCAGATGATAAGATGCATGGCTAAATCAGGGATTTGACCAACATACTAGTGCTGAGAATAAAGAACCAGCAGTTTCCAGGACGAATAGAAACCTATGACTAATGGCATTTGATCTTGTTAGGGAATAAGCTATTTTTAATTCTGTGACGTTCAAGCATTGATTACTTATGTAGAGATGCTGGGAAAGTGCTAGGCATAACGTGACCTCATTATCTGCAGTTTTGCCATCTCAAAGAGCTGCCTTTGCCTCAGAACTTTTGCTGGTGCCCTGTGTTCATGAAAAAAGAAAAAAATCTGCCGCTTCCTCAGAAGTGCTGAAGCCACCATAATTACAAATGCAACCTCTCAGCTTCACAACTTTTGAAAAAGAAAAATCCTGGGCAGTTTCACCTGAGGGACATGTGTGTAGAATAGAAAGGCTCATCTTTGCACAAACATTACCTCAAGGACTTGTCTTCTTTGCTCAAAAATATTTCGCTCCAGAGAGATCATTCCTGCTCAGTTTCTCAGTGCTGCTTTGGCCACGTTTGCAGAAGACACTGGTAGGACTGTAGAAATGGCTATTCCAAATGTACACATTTTAACGAATTTAGCACTTAGAATTAGTCACTACAAGATACTTTAAAAGGTGCAACACAATTTTCTTTCTCTCCTTGGGCATAATTCTGAAGTGTTGATGTATTTTTAGCTTATTTCCCAGCAGCTCACTTCTTGTTAAAGTCCTAAAATATAAACACCCAACCTATTTTTGAATCCTTCTAAAATGCTGGCCTCTGTGATGTTAAAGACAATTTACTTACAAGCCATCTTCATTTTAACAAGGCATTGTTCACTACCTTGCCCTCCACAACATTTCAACACAAGTGGCAAAAAACCTCCAACATGAAGTTGTTGGCAGATGCATCAGCAACAATTTTTTTTCCATTTTCAGGCACTTAAGCAAGGAAGGACCTGTTCCAGTCCACTAACTAGAGATTATGCTCATGACTTGTGGATGACATTAAATGTAGAGAGTCCAAGTGTAATGAAACGCAGGATTCTACTGGAGAAGCATCAAGTCAAATTAAACGAAAAACTGATTTAAAGCGTATCATGTGGGGATGAAAAAGGGAATGTCACCAGGGCCAAGTGGGAAAAGCTAGCTCAGCAGGACAGATACAGCAGGCATTGGCTCCCAGCCAAAGGCAGCCTAGAAACCAAGGGTTTTGTGCTGTTTGACAAGACATAAATGCCACTTCAGTCTATTCAAACAGAGGTGCTGTGCTACAGAGACACAGATGACAATTGTACTTCTAGTCAGGGTTGATGAATTCCCAGCTAGGATGTCACGTTTTGTTTTGGGACATGAAATAAAAATTCAGAGTGGAAAAACGCTGGGCAGAGAAAACTGCAAAGAGAAGGGATCAGATCTGCCTCATCTGTAGGAGTGGAGGTTGTCAATTTTTTTAAGAGAACTGCAATGACTAAAGAGGACTGGTTAATTCTGCACATTTCCACTGATGATGAGTTAAACAGTAACTGGCTTAGTGGGCAAAAAAAGGAAGACTGGACACCTAAAAAACTGACCAATGTTACAAGGAATAACCTTCTAACCAGGATCATGTGGCAGTACTGGGACAAGCGGTCACAGTAACACTCACACTGATAGCGACTGTTCTCAAACTTGGGGTCGTTGTCGTTGACGTCAGCAATGAGGACGGTGACCTGGCACACGCCGATCAGCGGCTCCTGCGCCTGGTCAGTGGCAGTAACAGACAGCGTGTACTCCCTCTGCTGCTCCCGGTCGAAACTCTGCGTGGTGGTGATGACTCCTGGAAACACAGACACCTCCTGTTCTGCGTGTCACAGCCTCAGGACTGAATTTGCAGAGAGGAATCTGCACATCCCCTGCGCAGACGGAAGCTCTGACTGCATGCTACACAACCGTCAAGCCTGGTCCTCACCACCCCTGCAACGCATGTCTTGGACTAGACCAACTCCAGTTCTCCCGTCTCTCCTCTCCTCACATGTCACATGCTGCTTTTTCCCTGCTGCCCTGATGAGAAGCTCAGTCTGAGAACCTTGTTATCTCATGGCTCATGGAGCACAGAAGGAGTTTTTCCTTCTCATTGAAGGGCTTCTCTAGGTTTACTCCAGTGGTAGTCCAGGTAACTGAATCAGCTCATTACTACTTTGAGGAGGAGTGACACCACAAAAGACACCAGTGTAACTTCTACTGACAGGAGCAGGAGGCTGCCTCATTGAACAAATTAAAACTGGGTAAAATCATATAGTGGATATATCAAACCATCTTCTCCAAATCTTCAGGTTTTCCTCCATACTAATCAAGTCTCTCCCTGCCTCAGCTATTTTCTTCTGGTTAGCAGATTTCAAAGTGGCCTTCTTGAGGCCACTTCTAGACCTATTTCTCTACTATGCTCAGAGTTCCTCAGCTCTGCTGTAGTCCCTTCCAGTCTCCTGCAGAGTCCCAGACACAGCAATATCCCATTTTCCTGTTTTGACTATAGAAACATCAACAACTATAGAACATCTTAATTTGAAATAAATCATACATGAAGACATCATTGCCCTGTTCTGGTATGAGGGTTTTGCCTGCAGTGCACTAGATCTCCTATTTGTGCATGAGATGAGAAATAAACTGGGCACATTGCAGGGAAGAATAAACTTAACCTGTAAAAATCACACTTTCTGCTCTGCCTTTTTATAGCTACCCTTGATCCAAATAGGAAGGTAAGTGGTACTAAACACATTTTTATCTTCTTATTGAACTGGGGTTTGTTTCCCTATTTAATTTGCATTTTGGGCCCCCAACATAAGGATCTGGATCTGTTGGAGTGAATCCAGAGGAGGGACATGAAGATGATCAGAGGGTTGGAACACCTCTAATGTGAAGACAGACTGAGTTGGGATTTTTCAGCCTGGAGAACAGAAGGTTCCAGGGAGACCTTACAGCACCTTCCAGTACCTAAAGGTGGCCTACACAAGAGCTGGAGAGAGTCTGTAGTCATGTAGTGATAGGACATGGGGTAATGTCTTTAAACTGAGGGAGAACAGGTTTAGATCAGGAAGAAATTCTTTACTGTGAGGGTGGTAAGACACTGCTCAACACAAGTTGCCCAGGGAAGCTGTGGATGCCCCATGCCTGGAAGTGTTCAAGGCCAGGTTGGATGGGGCATTGATCAACCTGGTCTAGTGGAAGGTGTCCCTGCCCACAGCAGGGTTGTTGAAACTAGATGATGTTTCAGGTCTCTTTCATCCCAAACCATTCTATTGCTTCTATGATTTGAATCCCTACAATCCTGATTTAATCTAATCTATGTGCATGGCTATCTACATACCCTGAGCATTTTCCAGTGTTTATTCTATAAACTGTCACAGCTAACCCTGCAGTTACATTGTTAAAGCATGAGCCCACAAGGACACACTGATACAGCGGCATTTTCATTACAATACAATGTCATTGTCATTTTTCCTCAGTAACCTGAAGCTACTGACCTGTGTCTGGGTCAATGCTGAAGCCTAGGGAAGCTCCGTCTCGGTGCATGAGCCCATACTTCACCTCTCCATTGATGCCGAGGTCTGCATCATAGGCTTCTACCTGTAGCACATGCGTGCCTGGAGGCTGATTCTCCAGAACCCAGGTGCTGTCACTGTAGTAAGCGCACTAAAAATACACCCAAACATCCGACCCTAAATATTACACAGAGTCACATGAATTTGCTGTGTCAATAGTGTCAATATTTTTTCCAGCAGGTCTGAGAAAAACTTGGAAGAAAATCACTACTATTACTTATGCACACAAAGAAATCGATCCCTAAGGGAGAGGAAGGAAAAAAGGGGAATGAAGACTTTACACTTCCTGTATGAAGAAAGCTGACTGCTGTTCACTTACAAGTTCAGTCTGCTCTGCACACACAGATCCTTCAGCCCGCCAGCAATCACCAGTAGCTAAGGAGACTCTATAACCCCAGTTATAGCTTAAATGGGAAGAGAATATCTGCAGAAAGACGTCTTACCTCTCTAAAGACAGGCTTGTTGTTATTAATGTCGTTAACTCCTACAATAACCTCAGCAAAGCTGCTGAGAGGAGTGGGTCCCCCTGAGGCATTGTCATCTATCGCAGTGACATTCAGGGTGTACTGTGGCCCTTTCAGGCTGGGTGGTGGGTTTCTGCGGAGTTTAATAATACCTGAATATGGAAGCATAAAGTGTTGTTTTAATTTACTGTGTAAACACAGTAAATTAAGTGAGCATCACATTTCTCTGTCACTGTATTGCCAGCTCAGTTTGAATTTTGGTTGCAAAGCACAGGAACCTGACATCTTAGTCTGCACAGCCTTGGACCAGGATCCCAAGTTTTGGCTGATAGTTGAAGAACAACCATCATATCAAAGAACTAACCCTTACTGGTACAAAGCATCCCCGTTTGCAGATTATATAGATATGGTGCTTTTTATGGTTTTTGACATACAGGTGGAGCAGAATCAGGAGAGATTAGGCAGTAAATAACTGTCTTTCCTTACCTTTCTGGCTATCCAGTTCAAAGTTGCCCTCCTCATTGCCTCCTGTAATCAGATAAAGTAGCCCATCTCCATCAGGGTCCTCTGCCCGAACAGTAGCCACCAAGGTGCTGGGACCAGCATCTTCCGAAAGGAAAGTCCTGTAACTGATGGACATGAGGGAGCAATGGCAGCATACAAGGTATCAGAATAACCATCACCATGATAACCATCAGGCAAGATTATGAATTCATTATGAATGGGGTTTTTTTAAGCTTTGGGCATGCAACCATGGAATCTTTAATTGGTTTAAGATGTGACTTTGGTCTTCTTTGTTCAGCATAGGGTACTGATTTTAGGACTGTAATCCTGTACTTTTGGTATACATAATTTTGAAGGATCTTTTGGAGGATAACAATGTGCACCATACTACACTGTACTGCAAAACAGGATAATATATCTAGTAAAGTTGAGAAAAAGGACTAGTATCTGCCAAGCAGTGTTTCTTATGTCCCTACATATTAATGGAAAGCATCAGATATTACAGAGATGAACGTAAAAAGTATCTTATTTTGTAAATAAATATATGTATGTTTTGTATTTAAAACATGTTCACTTCAAAATTGTGCGAAGAATAGAAATTGTATCTATTAGGGAGAGGAAAGAAAAAGGCATCTCAAACAGCAAGGGCTCATGAAATTAGATTACAATACAATCTGTTGATGCTAAAATTAAGTTTTAGTGTTTGCTAGCTACCATATTTGTTTGTCATCTATTTAGACATGGATAATCACTTTGAGACCTAGGAGTCAACAGAGTCAAAATCACCCCGTGTATAGACAGGTCTTTGATCCGTTCTGTTCTCTCTCTGTAAAGTCAATATACTGCTATCATAACAGATGTATTTTTTTAATATACAATCTAGAAATGAAAGTCCAGCTCCTAAAGCCTTTCCATACAGAAATTACCCTTCAATTTCATTGGTACTTAGAGTTGCACTAAACAACAAGTGACCATTTAGCCAAGTGCTAGTAAGGTTACACATATGAACAGCATCTTTTAAAACCAAAGCAGGTGTTCAAGGTGCCTTACACGGACTGGGAGAAGACAGGAGCCTCGTCATTGACGTTGGCCATTCGGATGCGCACAGACGCCGTCCCTGTCCGAGGGGGATGTCCTTTATCGACCGCTATCACCACAAACTCGTACATATGATTTGCTCGCTCAAAGTTCAGCCTCTGGTTAGAATTGATGACCCCGTGACGTGTGATGGAAAAATCAGTGCTCTGGATGAAGTAAAAGATCTCAGAGTTGGAGCCAGAGTCGCAGTCTGTTGCAAGCACTATTAGAGAACACATTTACAGAACAGTCATACTGCAAAGGAGGTTTGGTTATGCTGTTTCCTAACAACTCAGCTCTGGTTTTTTGTCAGTTTTTGAGAACAGGCATCACCTAAATCAGTTTCATCCACAGAAGTTTTTTTGGGTCTTTTTGTTGTTAGAGTCTGGGAACTAAGCAGGAGGCTGGGAGTGAAAAATCAAAACAAGTCTTCCCTCTGCTCCAACCCAGCCTGAGCGATCGCAGGCAGGTGAATTTGCAAGAGAGCTGTGATCCCAATACTGCACAAAACGCTTTGTACAAATAGCAGTCAATATTGGTAATTAGCACACAATTAGGATGCACGTTGGTTGAACATTATCAGGCATAAACTGGTTCCTCACTCTTTCCAGGAATGCCATGTTCAAATTTAATTACCTCCCAGCTAGTTATATACTTTTTAATTACCTGGTGCTTCAAGGTACAAAGAGTGATTAAACATTCCTCCCCAGTAAGCGTTTATTCAGCATGTTGAGTGTCCCATCTGCTCAGAAGCAGCAAACCAGCACAACAAAGACCTGGAGCTCAAAGCATAGCATCAAAAGCGATTTTTAAGAGCAGAAGCTCACCTCTCCAATTACCTTGCAATTTTTCTAGCCAAACAATGAGGCTTCACATCATACCCACACTGGTAATAAACAAACTCATTATTGTACCAACAGGATCCAGATGCAGCCACTGTGGTAGCACACAGCCTTCTGAAGCAGAACAGTGATTGCAATGTGTGGACACTCCAGCAAACAGCTGCAGCATCATCCACAGAGGGGTGGCGGAAACAACCCAGTCTATCAGAATATTAACTCAAAATAGGAAGGGAGCAGAGAATGATTTCAAAAGTACACTGAAAAACTGTTCTACTTAGTTGCAAAAAATTTCCACTACATCTGCCCATGGAAAGTTACTCATCTTTGTTTACAAGGATATTTAGATTGGTTGTAACATTTTGTTTAAAATCTCTCCAAATCCTGCTGTGAATAAACATTTGTGTGCATTACAGACTACAGAATCAAGGGCTTTAGAGTTAATCACTCTCTTGCTGTACTGAGAGACAAAATATATTAAAAACTCAAGAAATACTAAAATGACAGTGATTTAAATCTGTCAAATATAGTGGTTAAGTATTGTTTTTAGAAAGGCATGCAGAATGTGAAAAACATATTTGATTTGAAAAATTCTGATTTAATGTACAGTCATTAGTGAGCCATTGAAACCATCCACAAAAATACATTTTTATTATATATGAGCTTATTATATATGTGCCTAACGATATGCTTCTTTTCCCCCAGATGTTTTCTGGCAAATAGAGAATGTGGCACTTACTTGTACATGACAGTAACATGCCTTACTTCCCAATAGCATCTGGGAATTCTATTCTTCTCCTTTTCATTCCATCCTGGGAAGCGGTGTGCATCGCATAGGATATTTTGAGGATCGTGTGGCAGCCACAAGCAGCTCTGTGCCGGCCTTGCACGTGTTCTGAGCTAGCTTAGTGCAAGCTGCCTCTGGCTCAAAAGCGGACTGTGTTGCCAGTTACAACTCCAAGCCTTGCTCTGCTGGCACAGTGATGGAGCTGAAGGCTGAGGGCCCTGCTGAGAGCACCCTCCACGCTTCAAACTTCAAGTGTGCTAAAATAAAAGCAGCTGATATCTGAAACCTACATTCACATCAATCACAGTTTTAACAAAAGCATATATCACACTACCTTTTTCACTGCCATCAACAGCTACAGGCATGTCCAGAATGGCAAAGGCTGTTTCATATTTGCATTTATTTTTGTTTGTGGGTCATTCTGAGGCTGCAACATCCCACCCCTCAAGGAACTACAGCGAGGACAAGAGCTGTTTGTCTTTTTTATTTCCTGAGATGATACTTGCTTTGGCAGTCAGAGTTACTGGCACAGGTCTCATCCTGCAAAGGGTTTCCTTGCAGCTACTAACAACCTTGCTCGTCCCTTCTACAGCAAGTGGGTCTTCACACACCCATTTCCACTGACTGTCACTATACTTCCACCTCACATTTTCTTTTCTAAGACGGCTCTTTCTCTTGAAATGTACCCTGTGTGTCAAGACAACAAAATGGGATGCAATTGCACGGCTTTGACATTCTGCTTGCTTTGGACATGGGGCATACATTTTTTCCCCCACAAGTGGAGTTTTCATGAGCTTTACAAGTCTTCTGGAGAGAAGAATGTTCATCTCTTTAAAGAAAATCACATACTTAGGAATTTTAGGAGTTGATTATTCTGGCCAATTTCTTTCTTTCCAAGAGCCATTAAAGCTAAAAATGAAGTATGATAAGCTCTGAAGTCTCTTAAGCAAGTGTTTAGAGAAAGCAGGCCCTGCAGCCCCCTTTCACAAGGGAAGCTAAGCTTATTATCACCTCTGCAACCTGCAGAATTCAGCTCCAACTTTGGGAAATTTACATTGTTGTCTTTTTGCTAACTCTTGCATTGGCACATACTCATTTCTCAGGGTTCATTAACGACGATCTCTTTTAGGAGGACACTATTCTAGCCTCTAAAAATGTCATCTCTGTGCTCGGGATTTATACGCAAGTGACACATAGCCATGTTAAAAACAACAAACATGGGTTGATGGCTGGTAAGCCACAACCATAAATGTAAGTTCACAGGCTTTCCAAATTTCTTCCTTTAACACTTTGCAAGTCAGTTATACAGCATTAATGCCTATTTATAAAACTAGCTGCCTATTTTAAGAAGTCCTGTTTTTTCTTAACACAATAAGAAAAGAAAAACTAGTTGTAGCTCCTTCTGGGACACAAAAAGGTCACCAATATGAGTTAAAAGGCAACATTTATAGGAAACAAGCTGTGGCAGTCCACTAAACCACTTCCTATCAGCTGCTTTAGCTGCCCTTGGATACCGCAAGATCTCTCCTTGGGCACAGTACAGTGATCCTCACCTGATAACACACACACACCTCTACTTCCAGGATACCTAAAAGCCATCCACAGACTGCCAGGAAAGCTGCCATCCACATCTTACAGAGGCAGTGCCTGTGGTAGAGAGCACTTCCTCGTGGCCAGGACACGAACAAGTAACAAGCCAGCAGGTCTGTGGCAAGACTGAAATGAAAGGTAACAGGATGGTCCTCACCTTGCAGTAGAGATGTGCCAACAGGAACGGTTTCGGGAACGTTGTCTCTGCTGTAAATGGAGTGCTGGAATTCAGGAGAACAGTCGTTTTCGTCGGTGATATGGACCATGACCTGAGATACAAGGACACACTGAGAGTGGATTTTAGCTCCTACACTCTGCCAGAAGAGCACCTCTTTCTGGACACTGCAGTGGCAGTCAGTGCTTTTGCTGCTGTCCCATCCTTACTTACACCTCTGATGCTATTCTTCTAACACTACTCTTGTAACACAGAGAAGTATTTTCTCCTCCACTTCCAAGATGGGAGGCAAAACCAAAAAGTAATAACAAGAGGTATTGGCAGAGCCTAGATTTGAACCCAGATCAGAGCCCAGCTTTCTGCCTGTACTACAAGGTCTCCTCCCTGCCCAGCATCCTCACTAGTGTCCTGGGATGTCCGTCTGTGTAACCGGTCCCGCTAGCAAGGTAACCGGATTGCAGACCGTGGGTAGGACGTGAAGTGATTCATGTACCTCAGTCACACTGCTGAGAGTGCTCTCAACTTCCATGGCTTTCAGTAAGAGGTGGTAGAGGTGGTGCTCACTCTCGTAGTCCACGGGGTGGGTCAGGCTGAGCTCTCCGCTCTCTTGCCTCACCCGGAAGAGCCCAGAGGGGTTCGTCAGGAGAGTGTAGGAAAGAGGCTGGCTCTGGAAAGAAACAGCCTCAACAACTGCTACTCTGCAAAGAATGAGAGAACAACCTTTTGCTTCAAAACAATAACAACAAAAGCTGTCTCCTCAGCACCTAAAGGAGGAAGATGAGGATGAGGAAAGGTGTCAATGCTTGGCTCAGCTTTGTATTCAGACTGGAAACCACTTTTGCTACAGGGAGCTCATCTCTTCTGTCACCAAACTTACTCACTGACACAGCAGTGATGAAATAACCCACTTCAACCCCCACTAACATTAAAATGTCTTTTTCTTCCCCATTGTACCTTTCTAAATATTTGACAGCAGTTACTGGTTTACCCTCAGTTTCTCAGTTATTCAGAAATAAGCGACCTACTATACTTCTGAGTTTCTCTCAAGTTGTATATTCAGAAAAGAAACAGGTTCAAACATGGATGGGAAACCCATGGAGCACAGGGCTTTCCAGATCCTGCTGTCCACCTTGGCGGGACATCAAAGAAATGTTTGCCTCCCTACCGTGACTTATGTTTTGGAACTCCACCTCTCACACCAGTCTTTCACCAGCATGACAATACACTTTAGCTCATCTCACTGACAGCTCCAGGGAAGGAGAAAAATTTCCCTCCTCCTTCTTATTCAGTCTCTCTTAAGGATTAGTGGCACATCTCCAGCAATTTTTTCTAGGTCATCAGTTTATTTTGAGATTTTCTGCTCCTCAGAGGCCTTAAAGCCCATTCTGCTCTCAAGTAGCTGAGCAGTGACAATAAACCCAGAGCCAGCTTGGGAGCATCTCCCCACTGTGGCTTGGCTTAGCTACTCTTCACGCAACAGCAGAGCCCCTTGGAGACTAAGATTTATCTATTTGTACTTCACACTGGTGCTGTTATCTCAAGAGTCTGGCAGTGACTTGTCTTTCTAGAAATTTAAAAACAAGTCAAACAGGACACAAATAATTACAAATCTGATTAATTAAAAGCCTATTTTTCAAGCATTTGTTTAAATCTCCAGGAGATCCATAGCCAGTAGTTTGGCTGTTCTAATTCACAATGCAATGCACTAGCACTCCAAAAATATTGAAGTAATTCTAGTGTCCCAGACTACGTCCCATGTGCCACACTGGAGACTCTGAAACACCAGAACAGGCACAATTTCTTTTGGAAAACACAACATTAATTTTAAAGTGTAATAGACAAATGCATGTGAGGAGCCCTGAGAAGCAAAACCACAGAAGTTTCACTCTATTGCGCTCTGTGAAGCTCCTCTCAGACTGCAGGGAGGGAGTCACCTAACAACGTAAAACTTACTTTTCTCCTGCTGGAGTATTTTCAGGGACAAACACACTGTAGGACATGTTAGTGAACTGCGGAGGTCGGGAGCCTGCCAGGATGGAAACGGAGGCGTAGGGGCTTTTGTTGCCGTACTCATCAGAGGCTTCCACAGTAACCACATACTCCTTGTTCCACGTCAGAGGCAAGCCAGTCGTCATGATAATGCCAGTATCCTTATCCACTTGGAACCGCTCTTCACCACCTATCAGTACATGCACAAGGCCAGTCTGAGACATACCCCACAGCAAGAACATCGGCACCTTCACCATTTCAAGGTAAGCTATCCTCAACTCATCCACCTGCATCCTCGTACGCACTTCTTTTTACCTCTCCAGTTGTTCACCTTACCTTTCACTCACTGTTTTGTTGACCAGTGCAGCGTAAGAGACAAGAACAAGTAAGAAATGGAGGCTTAAGCTAAAATAAAGCTGCCATCAATTTCAAAATAGAAGTAAAGCAAAGAAAATGGCAACAACAGGGATTCACATCCACATATTTACCGCACTTCCAGCTTCTACTTGCTGTACCTGCTGTATCTTTAGGATTCCGCAAGGGAAAAATCTACCAATGAAATTATAAAATGGGAACTTGTTAAGAAACATCTGCAACTTAACAGAATTTTGCTTTTATTTTCATACTAGACCTACCTGCAATGAGTGTGTAAGTTATGCCAGCAGTGGTGTTTCCATGGCTACTGTAATGTGCAACAAGCTGATAGATGAGAGTGCCTTTGCGCGCATCGGGATCGACACGCGCCAGGTACGGGTATGGGTACATGCCCCAGGACAGAAGTTCCTCCTCTGGGGCAAGGAGTGTCACGTGGCAGAGGTACCAGTCATCATCTGCAAAAGACACATGCATTTCTAGACAGCTTGGTCACAAACTTCAGTCAGGAATGTTAAGATCTTATCAGCTACCATCTGTAAACAAACCGAAAGAATCTTCCACTGCAAAGGACATGTAGAGATTTGATCACAGTATTTTTGCCTCTAGGGAGACCTATATTCAAGCCTTTTCAACTCGCAACAAGTCACTAACAGATGCTAAAGGTCTATATGGGCTTCTTGAAAAAATTTTCCTAAGCACATTTGTATTCCAAAAATAGCCTTGAGATATGACTTCAAATTAAAACAAATATATTATTGAATGTAGAGAATAAATCTGAATAAAAAGAGAAACTAAATGTAGAAAGGGGGGACGTGGAAAGGTACATATGAGAAATGCACATTTTCTGCCTGTTAAAATATGATCACATACTTCAACAAACTGCACGGAGGTTGCAGGTCTGTTATCACTATCAAATGAAACACCCACACAGGTGTATGTGTGTCTCATACAGGAAACCCTTCACCTCTGCCTTCAGGAAGGCCACGTTTCACACAGGATGGAAGAAGACAGGAGCATGTGGACAAAACCAGCAAGAAGGCAAGAAGTAAGCCATAAATTCCAAACAATTTTAAGTGTATGTCTCAGGGATGTGATACTAAATAAAAGGCTACCCACAGATAGACATTCCCTGACATGTCAGACCTGTACTTTCGAGCAGCCTTAACCTCCAGTAAAAATACATGCCGGACAAATTTCCCAGAGATAATCATTCCCAGGAAGGAAAAGCCTTAACTGAAGTTTTGTGGGCTTTTGACGTATTTAGGATCATTTAAGACATGGTTTCCTTAGCCAGAGGAAATTTTTAGATTACACGCTTTCTGGTTTTCTCATGTACCAACATCCTCTGTATTGCTGTGTAGGACAAGGCCCAACCCACAGCACGAGCTAGTGGCTCATGAGAGCAGCTGGAGCAGTCACTATTTTATCTATAGCCAAGAAGGAGGGTTGGGAAATACATGTCCTAATTCAGCCAGCTACAGACAGTGTTACTCTGCTAGGTTCAAGTAAAGGGGTGAAAACTTGTAGGCATGAGCATTTAAAGATTTTTTGTTCATTTATTTATTTGTCTAATTCAGGCAGTTCTAATTTCTGCAGAGATTGAATATCTAGTCAAGTATTTTTCCCATTTAGTGAAACCTGGAGAATGATTTCAAAAATTGTAATTATACAGATTATTGTTAATATTGCTACATGTAGGTGATCCAAGTGTTAAGTACCAATCAATAATGAGGTCCTAATTCTGCTGTAGGTATTGTAAAATCCACCAAAAGTCAGCACTAAGAGATTTATGTTTTAAAAAAGACAGACAAGGGAACAAATTTCACTGAGTTCAGGACAGCATGTCAGGGAAAATATTTGTGTTGTTCAAATTAACCATAATTTTCTGGACTTTTACAAACACTTCACCTTCCCTCTCTCTGAAAGGTGTATTTAAATAGAAACATAGAAGAATTTAGGTTGGAAAAGACTCCAAGATCATCAGGTCTAGCCATTAACCTGGTACTGCCAACTCCACAGCTAAACCTGGGATTCACCATCCCTGGAAGCGTTGAAAAGCATATGGGTATGGCACTTGAGGACATGATTTAATGGTGAACATGGTGCTGGTGTTAGGCTGACAGTTGGACTTGGTGATGTTAAAGGTCTTTTCCAACCTGAACAATCCTATGAATCCATGAAACCATGTCCCTAAACGCCACATCCACATGTCTTTTAGATACTTCCACAGATGGTGACTCAACCACTTCCCTGGACAGCGTGTTCTAATGCTTGGCAACCCTTTCTGCGAAGAACTTTTTCCCTAATATCAAATCTAAACCTCCCCTGGTGCAACCTGGGGCCATTTCCTCTTTTCCTGTGCCTTGTTACTTGGGAGAGCAGACCAAGCCCCTCCTGGCTACAGCCTCCTTTCAGGCAGTTGGAGAGAGTGATAAAGTCACCCCTGAGCCTCCTTTTCTCCAGGCTAAACACCCCCAGCTCCCTCAGCTGCTCCTCACAGAACTTGTGCTCCAGACCCTTCACCAGCTCCACTTCTCTGGACACGCTCCAGCATCCCAATGTCCTTCCTGAATTGAGGGGCCCAGAACTGGACACAGCACTCGAGGAGTGGCCTCACCAGTGCCCAGTACAGGGTGACAATCACTGCCCTGGTCCTGCTGGCCACACTATTGCTGACACAGGCCAGGATGCCACTGGCCTTCTTGGCCACCTGGGCACACACACTGGCTCATGCTCAGCCCTCCCTGAACATTGGCAAAATCGTGACACTGAGCAAAGCCTCAGATCACAGACTCATGGGATGGGTGAGGTTGGCAGGACCTCTGGAGATCATCTGGTCCGACTGCTCTGCTCAAGCCGGGCTACCTAGAGCTCAGAAAAGTGTCCACAAGGCTTTTGAATATCTCCAAAACCTCCCTGGGCGATTCAGTGAACTGAAGTTCTAGGGGCTGGATTTCAAGGAAGACATGGACCAGCTGGCAAGTGTCCAGAGAAAAGCCAAGGGCGAAACCAGGAAGCATGGCCTTCAAGAGAGTTGAAAAGACCTGGATTTTCAGGAGACTGCAAGAGACATGCAAACAGTGATACAAGAGGCTGAAGGACTGATGTATGAAGTCAGTCAGCTGTTCGTAACCTGCAAACCAAAAATAACCAACTCTCATTCCCAAGGAAAAGACTTGCATTAGATGTTGGGGGTGGGATCCCTCAGCATGTTTTTAATTGTAAGGATAATGGAGCCCTTGATAGTGGCCAGAGAGGTGAGACAGCATCCATCACTGAGATGTTTAAGACCTGACTGGACAAATATCTGCTGGCAATTGCTTTGTTGTGGCAAAACCTGCCTCTAGGCAGGGGCATGGAACCAGCAAGACTGTTAAATCCTTTCCATCACACAATAATCTCCCTGCCCTTCAGCTTTTGCATCTCAATAGTTTTTGAGGCATACATGTCCACACGTCACTCATTCCCCTGCAGCTTGAAGGAACTTTTAACATAAACATTCTTTGGACTTTGTGTTTTATCTTTGCTGTTTGCTTAAGGGTAAGAAATGAGAAAATTAGTGAATGGCACTCTAGAAACATCCAGCACCACACATGAAAGGAAATACATGGGATGAGGCCAAACCTGGAGGGCTGTGCTACAGCAGCAAGGGGTAATAAATTTCAGCAATAGGGTGGAATGTCCTTCTGCAGCTGAGACCTGGCTCACTCCTTCAGGCCCTCAGCATTTATTTCAGATTTTCAGACTTGAAGCTGTTTTCTCCATGCAAGTAAACAAAATTTAAATTGAGGCAACCTGGAAGCATGCTGACAAAACAGTCCAAGTTATATCCACATAGATCAGAGCTCTAATTCTAGCAGGGCATCAGTGGAAGAAAAGCTAGTTACAAAGAGAAGATTTTAGTCAAATCAAGTCCGAAACCCTAAAAAAGCAATGTTGAACATGGTCTGGAGAGACTAACAGGAAGTCAGTCAAACAGCACTAACTTCCTCTATCATCCAGAAAGAGCTGTTCAGAAGCAGCACTATGAGTATGGACATTTCTGTTCTGGTAGTTCCCCTTTGAACACACACCAGGCATGAGAAACTCAAGGATTTTAAGGTGTTACAGACACATGGCAATCAAATACTATGAAAAATTATCACACTGACTTGAAACAAGTCAGTGAAACAAAACCAGCCTTCAAAAAGTAAAGTTTTTTCCCAGGAATGCATTGAGTTTTCAACTGTCATAGCTGCAAAGGCATTAACAGATCAAGCCTCTGAAATCAATTGTGTTTTATTTTGCTCCTGAAACAACCACAGCATCCTATTAAATCAAAATGCAGCATCACCCAGTAGTGTTGCAGTCCACCCATTTTGTCAATATGAATCATCCACTGCAAGGAAGGAAATAATCAGGAAACCAGGCTCTATACCCTGTGAAACCAGACTATCAGCAGGATAGTCTGACCTCTGCACCTCATCCTGGAAAGAGTCTTGGTATGATCAGTCTGGAAGAGAATAACAAGGAGTGCTGATTTTCCTGGAGATACTGGTGTAACCCCAAGGCTTCAGCTTTACCTCTTGCTTACATCTAAAAGAGGCATGTAAACAAAAGGGATGTCAATCAATCACCAGCTAAGAGCATGCTAAGTAAAAATGTTAGGATGTAGCAAGTGCAAGAATAGGGGTAATGAACGGATGCTAAGTTTGTGTCTTGGAGGGCTAAACACTCTTCAGCAGATCAGAGCAGAGACACCCACACCATCCTTGGACAGGAATATGAAAGCAAAGAAAGAACTGGAAAGGGTTTTGAAACTGCAAATGGCTATTCTTGCAAGCCTGTATCAATTTCATGCCTTTAAGCATTTAGTTTCCTCCCTTACCAGAAGAAGGAACATAAGAGAACACAATCTCTCTTCCTGAGATTGGGATTAGAGCTGCACTGACTGATGTGGGTTTGAGTGGACTAATGTTGGAAAATAGAGAAGTAAAAAATGTGCATTAAAAATTGTAGTTTATATTTTATTTCTACGCCCTCAGGCAAAAATAATCATTTGAACTGAAAAGAGACAGAGTGGTACGTGAAGAAGTTTATGAAGTACCCAGCTTGAAATAGGACACCAAGGTGAGATGCCTAGAAAGCCCCTCACTGTGCTGTCAGGCCACACCACTATTCCTTGGTAGGGCTAGACATCAGGAGCTTTGGCTCATAATTGAACCATAGCCTGGAAATCTATACTTGAGAAATGGTTACTATCATGCTAAAACCCCCTCGTCATCCTCAGGACCATAGGCATAAACTACTTGAGGATATTTAAACAAAATTTCCTGTGGCAGTAATTGATCTTTAACCAGAGTTCATCATCACTTTCAGAAATGCTTATTTTTTTTGCATTTCAATGACACTCTTAGTGATATTTACACAGTCATGCTGTCCATTGTGCCACTCTCTCCTGCCCAAGTGGTTTTGAGTCTGGTGGTAAATTATTCCTACAAGCTCGAACATCAGCAGCTGGCCAGAAGATGAGCATCCCAAATAAAGGTATTCACTGAGGTAAGGGAGAAGGGAAAGCAGCTTTAACTTGGTGCTGAGGACTAGTCCAGTCAGCAACATCTATGATGCTCATGCCTCTACCCCAGCTACAGCATGTGCTGTTACCCTCTCTGGGAGAAGTGCAGGGGCATCAAGAAGCTCTTACAATGGGGAAAGCCTCCACAGCAGATCTCCCTTTCAAAACTGAAGGCCTAATTTTATGAATTTCTTTTCTCCAACTCCCTTAAGAAAAGTTGTATGGGAGCACCTTTAGTCCAGCTAGTCAGCTGTCATGAACATGATGGGTCAGCTCCACCTCAAATACTGATGAGAGATTCCTGAGCGTGACATTTTTTATTAATTAACAGATTTGGTGTCTCACAAATGCTCCTAAGGTTTGGATACAACACCCAGGAGTATCATATTCCCTTGCAACACACTAGGGCACTGATTTGGTCCCTTCACGTTGGACCAAGTAGTAAGCACAGTGTCTTGAAGGCGAGGTAATACCCTTCCCATCAGTTATGGCAATAGGTCTTTGTTTACTCCCTCAGCAGTCTACAAACCACTAGAGCAGCTTGTGGGTAAAGTGCCCACGGCCACAGCACACCTGGGCAACGTGACTGGACCAACTGCCTCATCTAAAGCTATGCCAGTCTCAATTTTCCCTCCTCAGTTAACCACAACCAGCGAGCTTGAAAGAGCAGCCTGCAGAGATCATTTTGCATTATATTTATTACATATTTCTTAATATACACGAGCACTTGTACACATTTTTTTATATATACACACACCCTCGCCCAGTTTAAGAGGCAAGGTCTTGCTTTTCTCAGTACTACCTGTGGACTCACCCAGTGGGACCATCAAGCTGAAAGGCAATTGCAGGTGCCACTGCACACATGGGCAGCAAAGAAAAATCTTCAGCCAATTTTTCACTTTCTGTGAAAAACTACAGGCATTTATCAGTGTTGTCCTTTAACAAAATTAGGTCTCTTCTCCCTGAAGGTTGTACAAATGTTTTTAAAATACAAAGTTGCTTGCTGAGGTTTCATGCAGTAAGAGCTGTTCCTATGACCATACTTGGAGTGTATTAACTTCTTTCCAAATACTTAAAAAGTTAATGTCACCAGGAACATACAATAATTTTAGAACAGCAGATGTGTTTGGTACGTACACAAATATGCCAAAAAACATTGTAGTGATATTAGCTTTACCACTTCAACACCACTGGATGCAGTGGTGAGAAGCAGCTCAGACCCAGCAGCACATGCCCCTTTGGTAAAGCTGGGCAGCAGCACGGAGAGGCGTGTTGGGAGCAGCAGCCTCCAAAGGAGCTGTGTGCTGGCTACTGCGCTGTGTCCTAAGAAATGAAAAGGTAAAGTCGCTAGATCACCTTCCAGTTCTCCTTATATGCTAAATTTCTAAACAGATCCTCTTCCCCTCCCACAGACATGGCCCTTGACACTTTGACATTTCTCTCTCACAAAGCAGTGTCTATGCCGTACGCAGGGTTTGCTTACTCAGGCAAAAGCTGGGCCACCCAGAGGAACTAACAGCTCTTTACTTTGTTGTCATCAAGCACTGCTTTTAGGTCATTCCATCAGCAACATCCGTGGCAGGAGCAGAACTCCAAGCCCTTTCCGTCAGCCTGTTCCCTCAGGTCAGGTTTTTAAAGGCTTTTCTGAAACTTTCTGCTTTACTTTTTCCTAAATTTTGGGCAGTTTCCACCAGCAAGCCAACCTCACTGCTCAGCCTGCAGTACTGTTGAGTTCTGCACTAGCCAAACTCTGACTGCTGTAGCAAGGAAACCCTAATGCCTGTCCCGAAACACCGGCTGTGAGGCCACTGCTCTCTGGGGAGGACACAGCTTTCCGGGTCCATCGGAGATGCACAAACAGGAGCAGGTGCAATGCCACCTCAGTCGTAGTCCCAAAAGAGAAGGCTATGTGCACACCTGCCTAGGGGAGCTACTATGAATAGGCTGCCTGTGCAAACATGGTACGTGTGAATTTTGGGCCTCCCACGTGTAATGCAGGTGTGTAAAGGCAGCCCCAGTACACAAAAATCAAACACTGCTGCACTGTGCTCCTGGAGTGCGAGACAACACCGGGAGCATGCAGGGGTGCTTCTGGCATGGTGCAGCTTTGATCTGGGTCTAAAACCAGATTTTTAAATGCCTTCCTGCTGTTGAAATGTAATGAAAACTCAGAAATACTAAATCATAGTCTGTATAACAAAGATTCAAAATGTTAATCTTAAGAAAAAAGGACTGAATGTTCTATTTTTAAGGTCTCCCACTAGTTTTCTCTCAAACTTGTTAGGATACAGGTTTTCTCACTGTTTAAATAGCTTATGAAACTTACCAAGAATACTTGTAACATAAGCTTTACATTTACCTCTTCAGTTTTAAGCTTTTTGCAGGCTTCTCAAAATGTCTGACTTTATCAGATATTCTTTATTGCCTCTGGATCATTATATATGTTTACATTAAATTTTTCCTTTTTTTTACAGCAAGGTTTTTCCAAAGATACATAGAGACAGGGTAACATAATAACCTTCATCCTGGAGCTTGCTCTTTCATCCAGTGATCCCTGGCCATTAAAGTGGTTTCATGGGTTAAATGAAGCAAGCTTTTTCTGTCAGTACCTGAATTTGGAGGCACACTAGTGGCATCCACAGATGGTTTTAATCAGTCTGACACCAGAAGGAAACACTCCCCTCCACACCCAGGGAAAAAAAAAAAAAAAGGCAGCATATAATATGACCTCCATACCTGACCAGATCAAATTTCTGTTTCTGAAGTGAGATTTATTTTCTAAAAATGTCAGGAGATGCCAGGAAGCAGTGGGCCATTTCTGGCTCTGTTAAAAAAATGAAAGAAAAAAAAACCCCACACCTAAGCTATGTCTTGATTAGAAACCATGGCCAGCAACATACATGAATTACTTGTTAGCTTTTAAAAAAGCTGTATTACATGGATTGTATGGTTTCCCTTCTCAGTAGGCATCCTGATGGAAGTTTCGTAAGAAAGTACAAGGGACTCAAACCACATATTCTTTCCAAGTGCAGTCGAGGTTGTATTTTCAGGAATGTCAAGATTTGACAGATGTCTTTTTAAAATGCAGTTTGCTTTCAGTGAGTCATAAGGGTTCAAAACCAATCATATTCTACTGTAAGACACCACACTGAAGGAACTGCATTATGCTACAGCCTCCTCAGTCAGATTTAATATCTATCTCCTTGGAATTCACTTACAGTAGTAAACAGTTGTTATCCCACCTGAGAGAGAAGAGGAAATGAGATATCCATCTCACTTCCAAAACCAAGAAAATACTGAACAGCCTTGCAACTGTTTCATCCACTTCAGTCCTAAACTACCTGCTGGTGTTTACCCCCCTTTGATGTCTTGAGGCATCCCAGAGTTAAAGGGTTGCTAACGTCAACCCTTTAACCCTTCAGAGCACTGCAGACATAAGGCAGGGGAAGAGATTTGTCTTGCCATGCTTTTTTTGAGTTCCTACTGTTGCCAAACAAAATTAAAGTTTGTAGATTACGGAGCCACTTCTTACACAGTTGTTTTCAGTTGGATAGCATGTGGAGTGTATCTGCAGTGTGAGTGTGTGCAGGAACATGGACATCTCCCACTGGGTCTCACTATTCTGAGCCAAGGCAGTGTGCACTCTGTAAGCCCTTTGTGACAGGCTCTTAAGTTTAAAAAAACAAAAAATCAAACCAACCAACCAACAAAACCCCACCCAACCCACAAAAACAAACAAACAACAAAAAACCCCACCAAAAAACCAAAAGAACCCAACCCCCCCACCAAACCAAAAACCCCAAGAGAGCTAAAAGTCTTCAAGAGTTGAAGAATAGGGGTAAGAAATTGCTTTTTGAAGTGTGATAGACAAAGTCCTAAATGTCAAACTTCTATGCAGTGCACACCAGTACCTACTGCCAGCATCAGAGAGGGCAGCTGAGGGGGCAGAAGAGGAAACAGCAAAGGCAGGTCCTACCCTGTGTAAGTTAGTAACAGTATGAGAACCTGTGTAGGTACTTGCAAGTGTGCATGAACAGAGGCAGACTCGGAATGGAAAGGGAGCTTCAACCCTTTCAACCCTTCCTCACCACGCCCAGCCTTTCCATGCTCAGGCCACACACTGTTCTGATGGTGCAGTCGGTGCTTCCAGGATCTGAAACATCCCAAAAGAAAATCTGGACGAGGAATGTTGGGACTGCAGCTCATACCTTTGGGTAAGTCTTGTCTAAACTCCAGGTCCAACCCATAACTATGCATGCACAGAGCCCAGAACAACAAGGCTTTGACAGACAGAGGGAGGCTGCCAGATTCCTAAAGAAGATGCAAACTTCTCTGTGTAGGTAAACAAGACAAGCCACAGAAGTTGTGCAAACATCTTTACGATGCCCAGTCCATGTACCAAGTGTATATTCAATGGGAGAAGAGCTGTGTTTTCACAGTGCCTGCTACAGGGTCCGCACAAAACAGATGGCAGCCACCTCCCTATCACTGCTATGTGTGCTGCTGAGCAGCTGGGAAGATTCAGAGGATTATTGTACTCTGCACTCAGTTTATTTAGGTATTTCAACCATGCACAGGAATATCTTGTCTTCCTAGGACTGCTGTTGCAGGAAACAGTGCACTAAGTTACTATCTGACCTACTGTTTGT
>VZRQ01002381.1:829786-867319 GCA_013397975.1 Machaerirhynchus nigripectus | reverse complement strand
GAGCGGAGCGCAGCCCGGCTCTGCACCGCTCCCGCCGCGGACACCCACGGCACGGGCAGCCCTGGCCCGTCCCGCGGCCAGTCACGGCCGTGGGCGGGGACGGGGCGAGCCCGCCCCGCGGTGTCCAGCGGGGAGCCCGCCCATGGCAAAGAGCACAACGCCGAGGTGCAAATTCTTCATCTTCCCCTATTCCGCGGCAAAGCGCACAACGTTGCCAGGCAAATTCCTCATCTTCCCCCATTTCACATTGCCTGTGAGGGTAATCTGTGAGTGATCTTTCCGTGTCCCTGTTTCAACTCGTTAATCTTTTGTTATATTTTCTCTCCTCTGTCCAGGTGCAGAGGGGAGTGATAGAGCAGCTTTGGCGGGTGCCTGGCATTCAGCCGGGGTCAAACCACAACATGCATCCAGCTGCTCCCTCCCACTCTTCTGCAAGCTGAGCGGGCACAAGATGAACTTCGCTTCCTGGCGGGGGCGGGGGGGATGACTTGGGACAAAATGGGCAAACTCCCGCTCTCCTCAGCCTGTATGAAAGAAACCCACCCAGCCAAGCTACAAGAACGACCCTAAGAGAAACAGGAAAAACCACTACTGCATAAAGGAGAGCAGACCTCGAGACACTTGAATCATAAGAATAGCTGTCACCCAGCAGACATCTCTGTTGTAAGCTGGGCTTGTCTTGGATGCACAGCCTCTCAGAAGATGCAATATTTTTGGGACAAGAACAGTGTGTGTGCTGTTCAGTGTGCAAGCAAGACTGAAATGGCCCTTTTGAACACACCAAGCAATCATATCAGTCCCACTAAACATGCAGAAAACAATCTGGGCATGGAACTCATTGCTCTAGTTAGTCTGTGGTCAGTGGAAGTGTGAATACAAGCCAGACCACTACAGTGTCAATCACTCCCCACTACTTATCGAACCAAACAGTACTCATTTCCTCATCACTCCAAGCACGCGTTCCCAGCAGCATCTTCCTGTTAATAAACAAGAACAAGAGCATCTCCGTTCACATAGTGATGGTAACAGCTCAGGAACAGCCTCTTGCAGAGCCTCCACATCCAGCTGGTCAAACTGTGTTAGGTGTTGTTCCATCAGAAATGGTCCTTCTTCCTCCTTCGAACAGGCTTGCTAGTTTTACTAGAAGGTTGTTAGGAAGGCAGGGGTGTTTGTTGCCAGCTGTGTTGTAACTTCAGTGATGACATATCGAGGCTGGAAGTGAAGCTCTGCTCAAGAAAGCCAGAACACATTTCACTCATCTTTAGTGTCGAGGTTTGACGCTGGTCCAGTGCCAGGCACCCACGAGGGTCGCTTGCTCACCCTCCCTACCACAGCTGGGCAGACGAGAGAAAGAAAAAAAAATAAACAAAGGTTCCATGGGTTAAGAACCGAGGAAAAAAACCAAGGGCAAAACAGGCTTAACTTAAAGTTACAAAGTGAATTTATTACTAACAGAATCAGAGGAGGATAATGGGAAGTAAAATAAGCCCCTAAAACACCTTTTCCCCCCAGCCCCTCCCTCCTTCCCACCGACAGCACAGGGAGGCTGGGCATGGGAGTATATGGTCAGTTCATCACCAAGATTCTCTTCCGCTGCTCCGGGAGAAGAGTCCTTCCCTGTGAGGCCATGGGGTCCCTCCCACGGGAGACAGATCTCCGTGAACTTCCCGGTGTGGGTCCCCTCCCACGAGCAGCACCCAAACCACACCTGCTGCAGCGTGAGCCCCTCCCAGGGCACACAGTCCTCCCAAAACTGCTGCTCCGTGGGTCTCTCTTCCATGGGGTGCAGTCCTCCAAGGACAGGCTGCTCCAGCCTGGAAGCAAGGGCCCTCTTTCTCCACCAGGTCTTCCACTGGATCACAGCCTCCTCCAGGCATCCACCCACTCCGGTGTGGGCACCTCCCCCACGGGCTGCGGGTGGATCTCTGCATCCCCTGTGGATCCCCATGGGCTGCAGGGGCACAGCTGCTTCACCATGGTCTGAACCACGGCCTGCAGAGGCATCTTGGGTCCGGCACCTGGAGCACCTCCTCCCTCTCCTTCTTCACAGAATCACAGAATCACCGGGTTGGAAAAGACCTTCAAGATAACTGAGTCCAACCCATGCCCCAACACCACCTCAACTAAAACATGGCACTGAGTGCCACATCCAGTCTTTATTTAAACACATCCAGGGATGATGACTCCACCACCTCCCCGGGCATTACCAACCTCTCTCATTGGCCCAGTTTTGGCCAGCACCATGTCCATCTTCAGAGCCATGAGAGATTGGCTCTGCTGGACATGGCGGAAACTTCCAGGAGCTCCTCACAGAAGCCACCCCCGTGGCCCCCCTACTACCAAAAACCAGGCTGTGCAAAACCAATACACTTAGCCAAATATTACAGGCAACAGTCAAAGGTGACAACCAACTGCTAGACCTGCACCTGCGCCACCCTGGCAATTACCAGTTTTAAGGAGAGGTAATTGTTGGGAGATCATATCCCATTATTACAAGCTGTCAGTCTTTATTTTTTACCCCATCAAGGTGAAGAGATGATAGCTTCTAAAATCTGGCACAATGCAAGATCTCAGACTGGGAAGGCAAAAAGTAAAACTTAAGTAGTTTTACAGAATGGTTCACCAGTAACAACATGAAAGTAACTATCAAGATCCATCCATGGTTAATGTGCTGTAGCAAGCTTTGAGTATATTAGTTACTCTTTGTGCCCTAATTCCTTCCTTCGCAAAGGCACTAGAAGGCTCATTAATTTAAAACACTTAAAGAGCCAGCCAGACCATGCAAACAAGTGTTCTGTTTAGGACAAGCTAAGATCTGTATGGAGACACAGCACAGCATTTTCTCTTCTGAAGTGTGTTGCATCCTTACACAACTTTCAACAAGCACATTAAATCCTCTCAAAATCAAGTTCCCATTTTTAGCCTACGTTACAGGACACTCTACCCTTTCTATTCTTTTCTATTCAAGCACTTAGAAACATCCAGTTTCCTCTACAGCCTGTGAAGATATAAACTGGATATTATGCACAGTATTCCCTCCCACCTATGAACCCATGTATTCCTAATACATTAACACAGCATTTTGGTGATAGAAATTCAGATTTCTCCTGCGTGTCACTCCCATTGCCAGAACTTAGGGCACACCTTAGAGAGCAGAACCGGAGCCAAGCTTGCCCTGCAAATACTCACTAGCACAAGTGTGTTATACTCAACATCCAATCACACAAAACCTGTGCAATGACAAAACAAATGTATAGATACTTGTGGACACAGACCCTACCCTACAATTTAAAGAGATGCAAACACACTTGAGTGTAGCTGTGTTTTCCAAAGGAACTTGTCTGTTCCTGCAAAACTGAAGCAGAATCCACAGAGACTGATATGGAGTTAATCCAAGAGGTCATCTCAGTACAGATAGTGGAGATGACTCTCGGCTTCAAAAGGAAACAACATAGACAAAAAATAAATACAAATAAATAAGTTCCTTGGATATTGTCTAAACCAACATAGGTATCTTCAGGACACTGTCAGCTTCTATTGCCAAAGAATCATAGTGAAATTTAGTTTTAGGGTTCTTCTTAGCAAAGCTGATCTAGTGAACTGAGGATTGTGAACTGCAACCACTAAATATAAGAACTACCATTCTGAGGCCAAAACATCAGCAAGCCCAACAGCCTTCCTCTGGCCCTCCCTCGCAGCTGGGACAAATCCCTGGAATGAAACCAGCAGTTCAGACTATAGCTCCGATTGTCATAAAATGGGCCAACTTGGGAGGAGAAAAAAAGGAAAAAAAAAAAGGAGCAGCATTTATCCATGTGCTAACAATGCTGAAATAGATGAAAATGACAGTTAGTGTATTTCAGAAATACGTTTTCATTATTAAATTAAAAAAAGGCTTGATTTTAATGTACCTTTCTAAAATTGCATAAATAGTTTAATCACTTCTGCTTGCAGTGATTTTGTCTTATTGCCCAGAACTGAAGTCAGATCAGCCATGGAAACCACAGGTGCAGCCAGCAGTTACTCCGGGGAGACCGCAGCTTCTGTGCTCGGAGTCTCACGGAGAGTGTAACATGAGGCAGTGAAGAAGGGAGCTGCATTCTTATCCTTTTTCAGCTTACTTCAGAGGGGAGAATGGCTTAAGGCATCACTTTATATTCACCCTCACCTTACAGAATTTTCTGGTATTTATTGCAGTTTAAAAAGAAAGTCAGCCTTAACATGCTTTGGGTCTATTACTAGTCAGTACAGCACCAGCAGCAGTCGTGGCTTGACAGCAGACAGTACAGTTGTAACTGTGAAACAGGAAGAAATTCCAAGTCGCTGTAAAGCTGCTCAAAATTCTGAAAGCAAACGTATGTACTGACAGTGTGTTATAACCTACTGAACAGTTCTGTAATACTCAGGATTGCTTAATGTTTGTATATTCTACAAATGCAGTTTAATCCATAACAAGATGCATCTCATCACTATTAAAAAATGACCATCACATTCGTTACCTAAGCAACCTGATAGCATACAGGGACTGAAGTATGATAGGCTGGTCACT
Source organism: Machaerirhynchus nigripectus (assembly GCA_013397975.1). Taxonomy (NCBI): domain Eukaryota; kingdom Metazoa; phylum Chordata; class Aves; order Passeriformes; family Dicruridae; genus Machaerirhynchus; species Machaerirhynchus nigripectus. The sequence goes on along the minus strand of VZRQ01002381.1, from coordinate 862,770 downwards.
GCAAAAACGGGAAAATCTGGGAAACTAGGTCCTACAAACAGATTGCAGAACTACTATTTAGGTGGAAAATAATTGAAGTCAACAGTAATTTTACCTAACACCTCTGAATCATTGATTATAAACAGAATATATATTTTGTAGAGATACAGACTCACATAAAACACATATACACCTATTTACAGACATATACCAATACAAATTCTATTATATAGACTAGAATGTTCTCTGTTTCACAGCTAGTAACCACGGTCTCAGTTATGCATAAAGGCATAGAAGAGTAGACAAACACCAACATGAATTTCATGCTTTCAGGAAGCTCCATTATCCTTTAAGCTAAGCAACCACAAAGCCTGGCTGCTTGAATGGTTAAACTTGAATACTTCAACATAGCTCATTTCCTGACTAGCCTAAAACAAAGCAGTCTGATAAATGTTCAAACTCAGAATCATTATTAATTAAAGATGCAAGTACATAATTTTTTCAGGTGCTAAATGATCTATTTTTGGAGAAGTGCTCCACAGGGTATTTCTACTGTCTTTGGAATTTAACTAAAATAGTATCAAGATTTTTTTTATTACATGCTAAATTATTACAAAGTAATCTGCATTCAAAGATTTCTACTAATAATATCGTATAAAACAATAGAGGGCTCCAAAATATGCTATCATGATCTGTAAAAATTCAAGGCAGATAATATATTAGTAGATTAAAAAAACCTAAATCAGTTAGTATTTGACGTTGCATAGCAATTTAATTCCAGGTGACATGCTTGCTGTAGGAAGATCTTTAGGGAGAAAGTCACAGAGTTCAGTAATTCCATATGAAGCAGCTCGTATTTTGCTGTTCATCCTCACACAAGTATGTCTCAACAGGCAGTCACAGTCAGCATGACATATGGATCCAGTCTGAGCAGGCTGCTTGTCCTCAAGAGCTGCAAGACTGTTTATGCTGCCCATCAAGACAGACATTTGAGCTATGCTGTACAGTCTTCCCTTGACTTCTCAAAGGATAAAATCGTTTGTATCCCAATCAGTCCACACTTTCTGTACTTGGCTTTTATTAATATTTTTTTCCACAGAAAAAAAGTTGTTACAAGAGAAAAATATTTACTATGTATACATTATTTTGATACAAAACCGTCAAAGACAACAAACACAATAAAAGGAATTGTATTCCTTAGACTTGTTATTAAATAGCTGCACAGAGATAAGTCCATATGCCATACACACTACTGCTAAACATCACTGTTAACAAGTAAAGCACCACCAATAATTCTTCTGCGTTACTGAAGTAAACAAGTTTGAAACTTTGAAAGGCATTAAACCTTCTGTCCCATCAAATTAAATAGATAACCTTAAACATCACTTGATAGGCAGAAATACACACATTTAACTGTGCTGAAACCAAAACCATTGCCGGATTAATTACTTTTAAACTCATTGTTGAGGTACCAAACAATTCAGAAGAGCTTTAGGCATCACTAGCTCTGCATTTGGCATAGTTAGAGTGCAGCAACATAATGGTGATTGTTTTTTTAGCTGTATTGATGAAGTAGAAAATATTTTTAAGATAACACACACTGCATGTCTTCGAATTCCCACTTTTTTCCCCCTCTAAAGTTACACTGTAAAAAGATTATTAAAGCATGATTATGCAGATTATGTTGAGGTATTATTTCACATGAAATATTGCTTGTGTTGGAATAAACTTCCACTTCTCTTTCATCTCCAATACCACAGTACTCCAGAGTCCACCTGCCCATCAATCTTTAGCAGACTTACAGATTCAACCAACATTAGTGATAACAGAAGTTGTTCATGCCATCTCCAAAACACAATAGTAAAACAGACACCTCTAAATGCAAACACATCATGTGTGCACACACCCACACATTCACAAGCACAACCTACGCTTTCTCCTGTTGGAGTCGTGGTTGAAGGACGGGTTATATGAAGTTTTAATATTTCAGGGACACCTTACAATCCCTACAACCTGATCTTGCAGCTCCTTTTCATGTGAACTGCATGAAAAAGCTGATGGAATGTCACAAGGTCTGGACCCTTGCAGATGACTTAGTGAAAATAAGGTGGTAAGAACAAGACTAGGTCCCTAGCCTCTACCTTTCAGTAAATAGTAATGGCACCAGAGCAAATAGTAGGAAGAATCTTCAATGCCTGTGAAACCTTTTTGCCCTCCTTCTTCCACATTTGTGTAGCTTCTTATTCCCACCCCATGGAAACTGTATTTAAGATTGTGTTGTATTAAATTGTATTTGCATTTACTTTGGAAGAAATAAAATCAACGGTTTTTAAAATAATATGAATAGAAGTTTATGCTCAGAAATACCTTTCCTTAGTCTCATGCATTTCCTGTCAAATCTGAGTTCAAGTATGTTGTAATTCAGGAAGTGAAAGAGCATTTTTTTTAAGATTAAGACAAAACTGTGCATGTTAGTTTAGCTGTGGGTTGGTCAAACTTTTAATTCAGAAGTCTAAAGATAACAGGCGGGTGCATGAAAATACTATACTAATTTATTCTTTCAAGATAATATTTTTGCATTTACTAAGATCAAGTATACCAGAAATTGGAAATGTGAAGGAGGAAATAAGCCAGCAAAATAGCCACACAAATTGCTATGCAAATTCTCATTCTTCCCAGTGAACAGCGGTTAGATGCCTGGCACACATCCCAGCTGCACCACTCAGGACTCAAGCATCCTCAGATGCTGGCGTTTTAAGACACAACAGAAACTCTAGGAATCAGAGGGACAGGAATTTTAAAAAAATCTTCACAAAAAGAAACACGAATTGAGGTTTTTGTTTGTTTAATAAAAGCTTGCAAGGCACATGTTTCAACGGAATTGCAACATCTACAGCAAAGCAGATCAAAATTTGTAAAACTTTCCCACAACCCTTTCAGGGAGTTAAACCTGTGATCTGGTTGAAAACCAAGCCAGGGTTGTCTGCACAAGTCTGGTGTAATTATGCCCTATTGTTGTCCCACTGAGGTGTTTCACTGGAACTTACTATTTTTCACAGAAGCTGGAGATCAGACAATATTTTTGCTAGTCGTAGCTGTATTGATAAGAAATTCATTCACTTTCTTTGTAAGATATGATTCTTTCTGTCACTCATTTTAATTATGCCTTTTTACAGGAACAACCACAGTGTTCTCCCAAACAAAAGGCTCCTTCTATTACTTAAGGCTGCTGTGCCAATGGTGCTGTAATATAATTTTCTCTAATATAAAAAGCAAGGTAAAAATCTTAAATGATTCTCCTAAAGCAGAATCATTTGAAGTATCAAGAATACATCTTAAAAAATATGACAAAACTAGTAACTACGTCACAGTTCAAACAAAATTCAACTCGTTCATTTAAACATGTATGAAGGCCAATGTGCTACAAGACAGTTTTGTTTAGACGTGTGGGTGGCCTCATTCGTGGTTTTCTTAATATGTGCTCTACATGTAGGTGTTTGAACTACATTCTACATGGTAACACATTGCAGTAAAACACAACAGGCAGTCAAGGACAGTTGAATGTTGCATCTTGGCATGGCAGTCTAAGGCATGAAGCCATAAACTCTGCGACTTCATCTACTCAAGTACAGTTGTAACCCTGAAGTTTACTACCTGGAATGCCTTATTGCTGATATGAAGTGATATTCATGAATTACTTACTTCAAGAGATTAAACGACCGACACACAGACATGTAATTCCTTGACAGTGATTCAAACAAACTTAAATTGGAAAAGGAACTCAAAACTTACTTCCAAATATTACATCTATATCCACACATACAGAGGGGGTTGCTGCAGGCCTGCCACAGCTCAAGTTAATACACGAGCTTCTGTTGGTATACAGTAATGCAGTAGTCTGAAACAGCCCAGTGCAGTAAAACATGCACTTGTGCACAAGCAAATAAATGCAGCCTGCACTCCAGCAGACACACAGCTACACACTACCCCCAACAGGATGCCTGTATGCCCAGAAAGGATATTTACTTATAACTTGTAACTCAGTTATACTGATAAATGTTTCTTTCAGTGACAACATCCCGTACATTCGATGGATTTAGCTGAACCAGAACACTGGTTTCCAAAAAAATGCATAATTTAACATTTTGTCAAGACTCATAGGCCTAAAAATATAACTGAAAGTAAAAAACAGATTACAGACATGTTCGCTTTTCCAACAATAAAGCTTTTTTCTTTTAAATCACTCCAAAAGTGATAACAAGTTTTAAAAAAAATCTCAGCACTACATGTCAGTGTAAAGTAAGCAAGTGTATCTGCATAGAGCAGAGAAGAACCACGCACATACAACAACATGCTGCAGATCCTAATCATTTCAGAGTTAAAATCTCCAATTTGCAGTAAGGTTTGTTTTGCAGCTTCCACTTGCAGGATGGTTTGCAGATTTTTCAGCTGAGGGTTCATCCTATTCTGCCAGATCCATCACTAAAGACATCTGGGCTCCAAAGAATCATTCCCACATGCCTGATAGACTGGTCTCTGGGCCAGGTGCTACATGAATTTGTAACTACAGGTAACTCCTAAGGGGTGAGCAACTTCTTCCAAAACTTAGTCCTGGCTTTTGTCCAATTATACCTATGTTAAGCAAAGCTACTGTTACCTTTTATTGGATTTTCCATTCTCAACACTAGGTTTAGGCCCAGAGTCGTAATTAAAACATCATTCATGCTCTTGTAAGTCTATCAGCCAGCAACAAAGAGGATGAACAGATAATTTGTTAAGAAAAAGAGTTGTAGAGGCCAAGGGGCTCATATAACAAAGAGAAAGTTTAGAGGGAAGCAAAACTGTGGAGTACTTTCCCAAATTTTCAGAGATCTGTGTATTTGCATAATTGATATAAAAATAGCTATGAATACCTGTACCATTATTTATTAATGGTAGTGATTATAGTGTTTCAAATGACAGTTATGGCACTATCTTAATATAGCTATTGCATAATAAGTTGAATGAAATGAGTATCACCCACCCCTCCCCACGCACACATACACCAGCACACACACAGAGGGGGTGAAACCGAAGTGCAGAAGTCTCAGTAGCAAACCTGGTTGTCCTGCTACGCTTGTGTGAAACCAAGTATGGCATACTGTGGTATACTGGCCCATTCTGGTGGCTGCTAAGAAAGACACACTTACACATACACACTCAAGTGTGGAAAAATGCTGAAGACAAGTTCTTTCCAAACTGAAGATCTGAGCTTGTTGGCTCCTATTGCTAGGTCTAATTCCTAGCATTTCCACCAACATGTCTCTGTAGACAACAGAGACAACAATGTAGAGATCAGTGCCTTAATCTATGGAAGTGTTGTTTAAGTACAATCTTCCTTATTTGATTTATACAAACTATATAGCTACACATCAGATGTATAAATGTGTGTTTGATAAACATAGAAATGTCTACCAGGGAAGACAGGAAGAATTAAAACACAATAAAAAGAAATCCCAAACTAAAAATCCAAACACTTACTTGAAAAGACTTGGGATACTGATTGCTTTCTTGCTAAAAAATAAAAGCTATATGACTTAAATGAGCTCTTTAAATAATTTTTCTGTATTTACTGAAGTCTATGCACATCAGCTCTCTAATGCTAAAGTTAGAAATCCCATTTACATGAAGATTAAGATGATTTATAATGGGAAGAAAAATCTAAAAACATGGAAGACTGTAACACATTGTAGAGACTGTAAAATTGATAAATGTTCCCGTTTCCTTCAAGGATGGTATATGTGTCTGCTGATCTGTAGATCAAAGAATTTCAGTTTGGTAAAATAAAGTTGTCAGTACACTGCATGTGTGCATGTCTATCTGCAAAAATAAACTTCCTTGATCAAAAGGAACTTTTCCAACTGATTCATTCACAATCAATCCTCAGAAAGAAGCTTGCATGCTTTTTCATGACTGGAAGGATATCACAGTGTTGATTCTATATACAAAGTAGGATCTATTCCAGTATACTCGAGTGAAATAATTCACATACGGAGAATAGTTCATTTTGATTTCATGACAAAATCGTCCATATTTTGAGTAGGCATAGTTGTCACCTTCCTCACAAACCACCTGTCAGAAAGAAAAAGACCTCATTACAGTGCTGAAGATAAGTGGTTACAGAATGTAATTCTGTACATTTAATTAACTTTTGTAATCTGTAAATTTCATTTATGACAGACTTTTAATTTCCACATTGTACAGTTCCAATAAACTGAAAACACATTCCCCTGTAATTTGTTTAACCACCTAAAATAGTCTTTGTGAATTAATCCCTTTGCCAAGGTAACAGATATTAAAGCCAGTGTACTTCATTCATATTATAAAGAACAACAGCAGTGGAAATTACCCATGTGCCCCGTTTACCCAGTAGTTCAAACCTGACCGGCACAGGGCATACAGCAGGAAGGAAAGGAAAATCTCAATTACCTTTTCCAAGCCCAGAAGTTTGACATACCTAATAAAGACCAAAGACACACACACATTGCCCTACAAATTCAAACCAATTGACTTGGAAGCAAACTCTGAGTTTTAGTATCTACTGTCTGATATCCCTGAAGAAATCCCTCCATTATTCCTTCTGATGGCACAAATTTACATGGTTTTAAAAAAAAGGTGGTAGGACAAACTCATGAAGAAAAATCCACTGGTGGCTGCTAAACACAAAGATAATTGCCCTGTTATACAGTCCTTCAGCAACAGACTGCTGGAAAACATTTGTCTTTCCTTGTGAGTAAACCTATGCTCTCAGCCAGTGTCAGAAACAAGATATTCGACTAGAACTACAGGATGTAGCACCAGCTAGAAAGTAATACTTATCTTCTTAAACACAGCAATTCAAAACACACGGAGCAGTCAACAGCATAACACACTGTCCACTGCCTCACTTACTCTGGGAATAAGTAAATGCTGCAGTTGCAGTCTCCAAGTACATATGCACTAGCTACTTTGGAATGTCTTGATAATTTCCCAATATGACTCAGACAATTTTTGTTAGCAAGCAAACTGAGAGATTTGTTCAAAGGTTCCTGACACAATACACTTTATTAAAACTTTCCAGAACAAACTATGTCAGTTTTCTGAAAAAAACCCCAACATACCTAAACCAACCACTCCCTCCAAAACAACAACAACAACAACAAAAACTACAACAAAATCTACAACAGAAAAACACAAGAAGAATTATCAAGCTTATGTGCAAGAGAGAAGCATGCAGGAAGCAAGGAGATGAGAGATGCAGGGGTACGAGGGCATGGAATCCTCAAATTGTGGTTAACTGCTCCAGTGGAGATCCTAAGTGTGAAGAGGAAACAGGAACGTACTCATGCAAATACAGATCTGAGAAGAAACTGAGAGGTGACGTGCTGATTAACAATGATGGAGGTTATTCATACACACACACTCTATTTATGGTTCAGTATATTGGATATATCCGGGAATAATAACAGTATATATGATTTTAGCAGCAAGGCAAGGAAAGAAAGAATAGATTTCAGCAATGGTAAGGAAGTTACTAGAAAAATGGAGACAATATCCTTCATGGATAAAGTAGTTAGGAAATTAAGAAGTGAAACTGACACCAGTTGTAGATTCCTGGGGAAATATAGAGTAATCCCCTAATAACATACCACTCCTATAAATTACTCCCCCAAGACAAAGCAGCTACAGGAATAAAATGCTTGCATTACAAGTTCTTTTGAACTGTGTTTCATCAAAAGTAGAGCTTATAAAATAATTAACACAGATTAACAGCTTGGACTTTTCCCCAAGAATGGAATGTGAGACTATATACAAGAAACATATGTATGTCCTCCCCATTAAAGAAGAGATTCAAACCAAGGATTCACTTGGTATAGTTACCACACACTAGACTGTGATGTCAAATAGGTGCTTAAGTTCTGTCTTGGACAGGGAAACAACTAAATGTAGGGAACCTGTGATTGCTTAGTAGTAACTGGTGACTCCCTCTTTCCTGTTGACCTGAGAACGAGCAATGAAACTCCTAACTGAGTTTAAGGCCAATCCCCCCCTTTAATAAATCAAAATTTTTGCTGGATTTCCAGGAAGCCAATGAACAAGTGGCAGTGAGATCACCTTATAAACCCTTATTCCTTACTTCAGCAGCAAGAGTAGCACTATCAACAGCCAAAGAGACAGAAAAAGGCAATGACTGAAGCAGCATTCATGGTGCAGTTTATCCAACCAATCTTTCTACCAGATGTGGTTTGTGTATTGGTGTGCTAACCTATCTGCAAAGCTGAACTGAATAGACTTGCACCCTCATCAGAACCAAACAGGCTGTACTGAACTAAATGGCAGGCTGGTCCTCATTCCAGTCGGAGTTTTAGAAGAACTGAGTTTATCCATTTTAGAATTTCGTCTTTAAAGCTAGTGAAGAATGCCTTCTGAGGCAGGACTTCACTGCTTTTGTAATAACCTCTTCAGGTGTCAGCCTTGAACATTTATATATAGTTAAATGGTATGTAATGATTGGCAGAAAAGCAGCACAGCTAGATACTCATGTAGTAGGAGGGATTAGGGCAGTTAATAGTATTGGGTAAGATTACAAGTTTAAGAAACAGACAATCCAAAACTTAACTGATCACTTTTAAAATCTGAGTCTTTGTCTACATGTCAATTACAATTAGAAAAATAAGACCAGCATTATAAGATTTATTTTTAGTTTAATTATGCATTCAAACATTCATTTTTTCTCCCCGATACTTACATGACCGTTAGCAATATCCAACAGATCTTTAACTCTACATCCTCTTACAGGTCCCACTTCATTGCAAATTGAATCTTCAATAACCAGAAAGTTGGCTTTGTAAGATGTGAGTATCTTATAAATATCCTCTGCTGACCTCTTTGAATAGATCTGATAAATCTACAAATTAGGAAAACATGTTAATGCAATGCAAAAATCAGTGATAACTTAAATATTGGGACACACGCACCCCCAACGATGACCTATCTGCAATAAAAAACTGTATGTACACACCAAGATATAAAAAGCTTGGTTTTGAAATCTCCCAAAAGTGAGGAAAAGGCCAGCTGAATGGGAAGTATTTGTCTCTGCTGTTGGCAAGTTCTGATCTTACATACTTCAAGTGGCCTGAAAAGTCTTCAGAAATAATATTTTGGTATTTGTTTTTGTGCAGAGTGAAGCACTGACAATCTACTTGATAATCCCTTCGATGTCTGCTGGACTCCTATGTCCTCTTCCCTTCTAATAAATTTCATCTTTTTTCCATTACATTTGGGTGAAGAGGGAGACAGTTCCTGTGAGATGCCACATTTATGGATTTGGATACTCACATTCTCATTTCTTTTCAGAAGATCATCATCATTATACAAAGGCAAACTCGACACTGTCCATCCTGTACAGAGCTTAATCACACCCATGAGCTGTGGGCTGCCTGCAAACACTGCAGCCACCGGTGCCTGTCGTCTGCAAAAGCAACACCAACACACACTCTGAGCACTGCATGCACTCACCAAAACAATTTAATACACTGTGGGATCTGTTAGGGTGCTGCAGAATGAACTGGAGTACATGAAGGTATCACTGGGGATCTAATTACAATTGGTGATGGCGTGGCTGTGGTAGTATTTTCCTTGCCAGGGAAAGCTCAGACCTGCAGCAATATGGAGTTTGAAAGGAAGGGTTCCTGCTGGGCCAAGGGCTGATGGTTGTTCTCTCCTCCTTGCAATCCACCAAGCACCATTCAGAGTGGTCCTGGAATGGATCCAAATATTGCTTTTCTGAATGGTTGCCAACTCATGACAAAACAAGCTTTGGAGAGATGGTAGGTAGAAGGAGAAACAACATGATGTTAATCTTGTAAGGGAAAAATTTGTGATTGTTGTAACTGGATCTCTAGGACCACGTATTGCATAATCTATGAGAAAATAACGTCAGCATACAGAATGATGTCTACAGCAATTACGTTTCTGGGCTTGGTATAATTTTTTGACTATTTGTATTTCTGTATTAGTGAAAGAAAACAGTCACTGTCACACTTTATTACAGACTTTGGCAACTTCTGTAGAGAAACTCAAATTAAATTCATATTATCAGAGAGAACACTAAGAAAATATACTGTAATAATGACATTGAATTAAAATTTCAATATGGATAGCTAAGTACATCCATAAGAAAAAAAATCTTTCTTTTTTTTAAAAACAAGAACAGCTGCTACAAATAAGGGTGGTCAAATTGCTCATAACTGAGTGAATCTCAATGAAATTCACCATGATTAATTATGTACTGGAAGTATATGCAGACTAACATAAAAGCCATTAGATACTTGGCATTATTCCACTTGCTGCCTTGAAGAGCTACAGCAGTGACAAACAACATACACTACTACCACAACAAGAAGAAATTGGCTGGAACACTAATTACCAGCCTTGCCTTTTCTGAAGACAAACAGGTTGACATTAAAGACTACATAAATACAGAAAGTAATATTCTGAAAAAAATACAGTTGAAGCTAAGTTATCTGAGCACAAGGGATCTAATTTTCAGAAAAGTGCGGTTCCTAATGACATAGTTCAAAGTTAGACTGAATGAGGCAGAATGCAATTCTGAAACTTTCAGAAGTTTCAGAAACAATTCTGAAACTTTTGGAAGGAAGAAAAATATATCTGTGAAAATAACTTGACTTGGTATTCGCTGTGCATACGTTCAGTATGAGCTACGTAACATAGCTCCATACTAGCTGTGGTTAAAGGGTAAGTCTGAATCATACATGTTCCTCTCCATGTATCCTGACAAAAGTCTCTAAATCCTCACATACAGGCACTTCATTTTATTGGCTCAGGCACATAACATTTCAGTGTTTTTGTCCCCTGCTGGCATTACAATCAACATGAATCCTCTAATCGAATGAAAAGTCAGTGTGCAAAGAAGCAAGTACAAAGATCTCCACCTCTATCTGGAAACTAGGTCTTGCAATGACATTAAACATGACTTGCTTGTGTGTTTCAGGATCTTCTCTTGTAATCAATGATAAACTCCTGTTTCTTTTCATGGGAACAATACCAAACTTAAAATACACACTTCTTCCCCCATGCATCATTGAATGACTTAGCAAGGGAAAACCCAGCTCAACTGAGGTAGCTCCACAGAATGCTGAGCTAAAATTACCCTTACAAAAAGCAGTAAAACAGAAATGTTGGACTTCATGCTTACTTTATCCATGTCATAAGTTCTACTGTATCAGGATCATAGAATTCTTGCAGTTCTGTAAGCTCTGTCATTATTCTAGGGAAAAACTGATGGAAATGTTTTTGGTTACTTGCAGTTAAAAAAAAAATATATAGAGCATCTCATAAATTATATTAAGGCCTTAAGTGACACAACAGAAATGGGTTTCAACAGTTTTCCCTCCTGACTGGTACTTTTGCTTGAATATTTTGCAAAACTCAGCTTACACTTACTTACCTGACAGCAGGAGACCCTCTCCAAAATAAGTACATTAAACAGAAGTTCTCATCACTATTTTATTAGAATACTTATAATTAAAAATAAACAAACAAATAGCAGCAACAACATTCATCGACATTAAGTGGCCTTAAATGCATCAAAACCATAGTTCAGGTGGTCATATGCAAATGCCTACAAATAAGGGCATTGAACCAAGAAGATGATAAATCTCTCATGGTAAATCTGCTTGAGCAGGAGGGATTGGACTGTTGTGAGTTGACAGAAAGGTATTATGCAAGCAAGACAGGAGAGAAAAAATTTCCTAGAAGAGCCCTGGTCATGTGCCCTGGACTTGCTTCTGACTTCAATCACTTCAGTGAAGGAAAGCACACTACATTGTATGAAGGGAGATATCTCAGTTTATGCTCTTGAAAAACATTTTGGGAAAAGCAGGGATTCTGTGAAGTGAGATACAATGCCACCTCTTTCAAACCAGGCCAGATTGCAACCCTGCATCACGGCTTCCCTATCCTGTCAGGTTTGAGGTCCTTTACTAAGATGGGAGATTTTGTCTGTCCTTGTACCATCTGGAGCATTTATCTAAGGCACGGCTAAAAACTGGCCAGCCTTGAGGGGCTGGAGCAGGTACATATACATGCTGTTGTAAAAGCTAAGTGAAAGTTACTGGATGTCAGGTCTTTTGGAAAAGAATAAAGTTTATGAGTTATGTCAGATTAAAGGGACAATTTACTTTGGGACAGCCAGAGTGGACAGACAGTTGGAAGTGGGAGCCTGCTTTTAACTGAGGGGTTTCCACCCCCACTACCTGGACAACTCAGCTGTCAAGTGACAGCAGTCTACAACCAGCTCAAGAGCAGCTGCTGCATGTTTGTGTCAGGGCTGGAAGCACTGCTGCTACACATACACTGGAACTACTCCCAGAACAGAGGGATGGAAAGAGGAACCACTACTGCCACCCCAAGGAGAACCTGCTTCACTCATCAATCACAGCACCTGGAAAAACCTAGTCAGAGGAGGGACTATGCCAGACAGTGAGAAGGCAGCCAAGCAAAAAGATGCTGAGCTACACTCAGCCTTTTATAGCCACAGTAACAGATTAGGAGTCTCAAGGCATTTGTGCTGCTCCTTCACTTGTAATCAACATTCCCAACCTCAGGGATGAGTTATGAATCTGAAGATGTAAACTGTTCACCACTGCTTAAAAGCAGAAGCTGGATCTGCAATGGATGAAGCCCTCTAGAGTCCAAACCCCCACACTGCTTTCATTAAAACAACTGAAAAATAATTACTTGGTTAACTAAATTAGTTTCCTCTATTGTAATAGATTTCATAACGCTTTTGAGCAACTCTAGCTTTTTTTACACACAGTATCTATTGCTCCATCAAAAACATGTAAAAAGTCAGGCTGCAATAGAAAATTTGCTTGCAATGTAAGATAGATGTTACAAAACCTGTTATAATACTGTTGGTCAAGACTGGCTTCTATATATGAATTCTTAGAAGACTATCCAAACTATTTTAAAGCTGTGACAGCATAGCAGGGGATTACACTTTATGAGATGTTTCATATATTTTTTGCATTCACAGGAGCTTAGAAAATAATTTCCAGATACTCTACCCCCAGTCTGTCTGTGACTTGCAATAAAGAACCAAGTATTCATTTTAAACATGGAAACATCTGTGGCTTTTCTTCCCTGTATTGTATTAGGTACACACCTTGACACAATGGTCTGCACAAAGAATTTAACTCCATTATAATTTGATGGGAGCTTTTCAGACAGATTATTTGCATATGGCCTCCTGTAATTTTACTTCATCTAACTTCACTCCTTCTCACTAAAACTAAGATTGAGGCAAGATAGTTTTCAATATCCTGTGTTTTCATTTGGCAGTACTTATTTTGTTGAGCCAGTTTATACATCCAAAGCTTAAGAGCTGAATATAGTAAAGTCTTCATTTAAATTTAAATACTTCTTAATTACAGTAAGTGATCATTAACAAATTAAACTGTCAAATACCTTGTACTTTAAAAAGTGAACAGTTTTGTTTAAAAATAAAACCTATTTTCAGTGGATGACAGCTTCAATTTCATCACATATATTTAATTTCACCGAGTATATTTCATTATATTTGCTCCTCATTTTGACTCATATTGTGCCTACATACAAAGAAAACTCCACAAAGGTACTTTTCTTACCTCTTTCCACAAGCTGAATCCAATTATAGTGGGAACTGCCATACTCAAAATGAGAGCCTAGAAAGTACGTTAGAGAAAATGGATTATGCACCATTCTACAACACTGAGGTGTCTGTTGATTCTGCTCATACAGTAAGCAGTATTTATGCCTGAAACCTTAGAGTGACAGTAGGTGAAACTTTGTGGTTTTCTACCAGGCAAAACACTTTCCTCAAACAAGAATTTGCCTAATTTAGCATGGAAGGCTTCATTTGACTCACAAAAACTTTACCATCAATTTTAGGGACAGTTCATCACTACTCAAGTAACAATGATTCCATGTGCACATGATGTAGGGAACAGAAGAAAGTAAACACCTCACATTCAAATGCAATGTGAAAACATGAGAAAGGAAAACACCAAGCATTTCAAACCTCTGACCTTGTTGATGCTTTTGTTCATATTAGCATTATTGACATGCAAGACCCAGAAACCCATCTTTCAGCATACCATCATTCTAGCTGATATAATTTTTGCTTTGCAAGAAGGGGAAAATAGCTTGTATGGTACAGGGAACATTTGGTAAGGAATGCACACAAGGCATTCCCTTGGTAATAAGCTTCTAACACATCTAGTGCTAATAGTAAAAAAGCAGGTCTATATCATAGAAAACACGAAGTATATAAAAGAATGTGCTTACCATATACCTGAACATATTGTTACTCCTTAACTGAAAGAACACAGTCTATGTTTCTGATATAGCAGTGTATGGTATTTTCACAGGAGAGATAATGAACCTCTAAGTATAATATATTTATTCCTATAAGCCTCTTGAATTTAGGGTAAGCAATATCCTATCCCTATTTTATTAATAAAACCAATGCACAAAGCTGCTAAAAATCACACAAAGCAACTCTCATCATATTGAGAATAAAGCTAGGGCTGGAAGCAGGGGAGTTGTTCACATGGCAACACAAGCTTATCTTCAGTCACAACACTTCTCTATAATGACCGCACATGCACAAATCCTATGCAAAGTAATTTCACTTACCATTTCTTATGAAGCAGTTTTACTCTCAGCAGTTAAATACACCTTACTACCACATTTAATATCAGTGAAACAAGGCTTAATCTTCCCTGGGCACCTGTACTTTTTCTCCTGCATTCTTCCTAAAAACTGCATGACCTTCTTGACCAATCCTAACTAGATATGACAGAGATATTGAAGTCTCAAAGATTTGTTAAAAGAAGTTGAGATGAGTGAAAGGGAGATGAAGACAGCTCTGCTTTTTTTGAGGAAAGGTTGTAGTGTGAATGCAATTATATGACCAGGTATCAGAGAACGTGATACTAAGAACGAAAGACACAAAAAGCAGACTATATGCAATCCACTGCTCACAGAACAACCTGTCATTTTCATGGGCTCTTTCATGGGTCTTAGGTAACTGTGTTTGCAAATCTATATGCTTGTTGGCTGTATTTTCCAAGACTTTGGCAACAGGAACTCACCAGCAGTATTGGGTGCACAGCTTTCAGTCGAAGCCACTTGAAAAGCGTCATCCAAAGTTCAGGAGAGCACACACCAAATGCAGCAAGCATGCAAACATAAGGTGTCCATAGATATTTCATTCTGAAAAACACTGCAATAACTTAGCTGGGATCCCGTGCATGCCTCTGTACTCAAACTATTACAAAAACATTCAGATTTTTTTCTTATGTCAAACACAGTGTGGATGTTCAAACAATCTGAGGTCAACTTTAGTGGCACTGGAGGGTAAACCAAGGAAATCTCTAGCAGAAGAACTGGCACCTGATTATCTGCTGCGAGACGGAGGAGCAAGATGCAAGGTAAAAGATGACAAAATCCTTCACACAGTTCAGGGGAAGATGAAAGAAAAACAAAGAGAATAGTAAAGTCACTTGGCTGTTGTGGTTTTCCAGCCAAGAAGGAGTAAAAAGCAGCTATTTGGCAAAGCTGTACAGACAATGTACTATAAGGGAGTTCCTGGAGAAAGGAAAGGAAAATAATTAACAATCTATGATTTGCTGCTGTTGTCTGCCTCTTAAAGGTAGACTAGTCAACTTAAAACACCTACATGCTAACACAACAGTCTGCTCACTTTAACCAATATTTGCGAATATTTAGATTTTACAACGAGGAGCCTAATAAAAACACAAGCCTGACATCTTCAAGCTGACTGAGCTGAGAAACAAGATTAGAACAATAAAGTCTTCCAAACATCAGCTTCTCTAGGTTTAAGGACTAGCATAATGCTTTTGAAATTAGTTCTGCTACTGCTTTAACATGTCAAGCAAAGGTACACTTTGTGGTAGCCTACACACAAGAAGATGGATAAGAAGTCTTCCACGTCCCAATATTCCAGGACTATTCTGTTCATCAAAACACTACACAAGCTCTTGCTAAAAATAATTACAGCACAGTTCTACACTTAAATACCATAAAGAAAGTGATTAAAATGGGATTCAATTCATGTCTTGGACCTTGGCTGCATTAAAGCTCGGAAGACATGTTAAAGAGAAGAAGCACAATTGTTCATATAACCATAACCAATTTATAATCAAAATTATCTTTGACTGCTCCCCTCCTAAGAAGTATCACTATATGCCAAAATTATTTCTGAAAAAGGGTGAATTTCAAAGGGGTAAATGGTGTATCATGTCCGGTAAGGAACTCTGTTGCTTTCAAAAGAGATACATCAAAATCAGACTTACCCTTCCAAACACATCGCTAGACAACCAAGCAAAATTGTGTGAATTACATGATAAACTATTTCTGGCCTCTCTCCAATTCGACCATCCTCCAGTTTAACTGTCTCTTTCAGTGGTTCACCACTGCAGTTGGAGAAAATGAGAAATCACTTAATTCAGACATTATCGCAGGAAAAGGTGCCAATAAAAACACGTTTAAGTCAGCAGTACACTGAGATCATTCCGTATCATAGCATATAATATTGCTGCACTGTTTACTTGCTTTTTTACTTGATCAATGACCTTTTAGTATCCACTGTCCCTTGTTTTAGACTGCAACCTCTCTGGAGCAATGGCTGTAAATTAATACAATAGCATCACTGCCTATGACCGTAAATCTCACTTTAAGGTAGTTCAGCAGCAAGAGAAAGTCTAATTGAAGAGCATGTACATTCTACAAACATTTAGATGAATCATGCTGAATATGCATTTTCAGTTCCTTCATACAATTAGCTTGGTAAAGAATTATGGAATCTATAGGATGATAATTATGTATGGAATGTGTGTACCATTTTACAACAAAGATAACCAAAGTAGCTTTTAGTCACATTATTATAAATTCTAGTAATATATTATAAATAAAAATCATAGTCAAAATCTTGCAACGGAAGATTTTCTATTAAGATAGCAAGGCACAATATAGATAACAATTCTTTCTACCATGATGTGATTCCAGGTTACATTTTGATAATAAGTTTCCTTATGGAAAATGGAAAAAATATTTTAAAATTATTAACTGACTTAAAAATTAAAAAAAAAAAGAGGGGAAGGAGGTTTATTTTAAGTTTTTCTTCAAAAAGGTGTTTGACACAGTGTAGTCACTGCTCATTACAAAGTAATAAGTAGCTATTTCAACCACTAGCAAACTGTCAGAAGTTTGCTCCATTGTTTTGAATATACTATCACACACCCAACCCGACAAACATTTTCATTTATAGCAGCATAACCTTAACCTGTTAGAAGCCTTCATCCTTGAAATAAACCTATTGATTTTTGCTGCAGACAAGTGAGAAATCTGTTCTAATATGTGAGCAGTTACACCATTAATCTTCTACCAGGAACAGGTAATTTCCTAACCACCGAGTTTCCAAGACAAGTTACGCTAGGATCTACAGTGTTGCTGCTCTTACTCGTTTTACAAAGACATTTCCACTACCCCTTTTCTCAAGGGAACCGTGAATCACTGTGAAACTAAAAATAATTGAGTCAGTTTTACTTCAGCTTTGTTCCAAGCAGCAAAGGCTAATGGACCTTATCACAGTAAACAAATATTTAAAAAAATGAACAGTGAAGCATTAGAAATCCAAAATCCTCTCAGCTCTACCCATCTCATCTGTCTCAACACATAAACTTGAAAAAAACTAAAAACAAAAACCCCAAATCCAAAACAGAAAAACAAACTCTAGCAAGAATTAGATAACTTTGCTGTTCGAAGGAGAATTACAATTATAACATCTTCCTCTGTCAATGGGAAGAGACATGAACACACCAGTATACATCAGCCAGAGCTCTGCAGGAATTGCACCGGCAGGGAACAAACCAATGACAACTCCCTGTCCTGACAGGAGGGATGCTCAAGAAGCTCCTCACCAAAGGACTTTTCTTTAGGAGGCTCTGGTGGGCCTTCCCACTGGTGCTCACACCCTGACAAGCTCAATGGTACAACAAACTTTGGAGCAACAAACATGGTGACCATTCCCTGAGGCATCCAGGAGCCTCTTATTTTTAACTTACTTTGCATATAAATAAGTTACTTACCAAATTCTCCTAAAAATGACCTGAGTTACAGAAAAAAGGCAGATAATTAATACTAAAATATAAAAAGGCAACAGTGATGACTGTGTTAGTCGCAAAAAAAAGTCTTGGGAGGGTGCCTGAAGAGATTCTTGACAAAGGAGCCAATTCATTGTAAAATTCCTAGTAAGGCAAAAACATTCAATTAAAAACAATAATATCCCACAGATTAGGGGAAAACCCAACAACCCAGCACAAAACAATCACAGTTTAACCTGTTCACGTCATAGGAAACTACTTGAAATCCATCTCTGAAAAGTTATCTTTTTATAATTTGAAACTGTTTTGCAAATAGTCTTTAGAGCAACAGTCAAAAGCTTATCTTCCCAAAAAGTATCTGGGATCCGAAGAGACCAGACTACAACTCCTTTATATCACAAAAGCCCAACCTTACATATAACTCCATTATGGGGACCACAAAGCACTTTGTTGTCACAGTGGATTAAGATTTTAGAGATATTGATGCAAGAAGGTATGGTTGTCCTCATTCCAAACAAGGAGATGAAGAAGGGAAAGTGGTCATCTGAGATCACAAAGAAGCCTGAGGCACTGCCAGGAATAAAATCCTTAATGCTGAAATTCTAGTTCTGCAGCCGAAGCCACTTGATCATTCTTCTTTCTCAGTTAGCAAGCAGGAAGATAATACACTCTGCCAAGAAGCACTGTCAGTGTGTATTCTCAACTGGAACTGGTACAGCATGTGGTGCTGTGAATGCATTCTTGTCTTACTTTGTTTTGCTTTTCCTCCCTTTTTTTTCTCCCAAGGGAAGACTAGAGGACTGAATGACTTTCAATTAGACAGAATCAATTTAAAGATTAACAGCTGGGCATGTCCAAACTGGCCTTAAAAGACAGATCTTGAAGCTCTTGTGCTGCAAATCATAACTCCAACACACAGTTACACAGTGTTCCAGGTGTAAAGGCACTCAGTTTGTCTAAATTTCGGGCTTCACTTCAGAG
Source organism: Machaerirhynchus nigripectus (assembly GCA_013397975.1). Classification (NCBI taxonomy): domain Eukaryota; kingdom Metazoa; phylum Chordata; class Aves; order Passeriformes; family Dicruridae; genus Machaerirhynchus; species Machaerirhynchus nigripectus. Next base: position 843,601 of record VZRQ01002381.1, on the reverse strand, counting down.
TCTGACAGCCTGAAAAGTGATGTGTAGCTAGTCCCCAGGGGGAAAAAAGGGAAATCTGTTAATACCTGGGAGCTGAATAAACTGAAATCCTGACCAGGAGTCCTTTCTTTTCTTGCAAAACACTTAAGAATGGGTATGTGTGTGTGTTAAACAATGCATCTTAGTCAAGGTCTCTACATCTTGTCTTCCAGAAGTCTCCCAGCAGTTTTAGTTGGCTGTGATGTCATTTTCTACTCGTTCCCCTGAAAGGCTGTGAAGTAGTTTTTTGTAAGAGAGATGTAGTTCTTAGGAGAGAGTTCCAATTCCTGCACAGAATTTTAAGTCTTGGCTTGGGTCCAGGAGGTGTGTCTGTCCTTACGAACACTCCATTGGAAGTTTGCCAGAAAATCTGTTGCCATGACGTTTTCTTGCAGTCCAACATCCAACTCTTTTACAGATACTAATGTGTTTTCTTAGAATCACAATTGCCTCTGACTTTTAAGATGTCCCTTGTCCTAATTTCTTCCAAAACATACAGGGGGACCTGGGGGTACCCACAACTCAAGCCTCTTTTGAGATAGTATCAGTAATTCATGGCTCTTTCCAGAGCCTTCTTTTCCAGGCTATAAAAAGCTAGTACTGCCACCTTTACCCTATTATCTTTGCTTTCAAGTCTTATTAGAAACACTAGACAGGGTAGAGAAAGTTTTCATTCTTCACCATCACAAGAGAACAAAAATCCATGAAATGCTTTCACCCCGAGGCATGAAAAACACTGAAGTGCCTTGGAAACCTCAATACTCTAAGTAAATTCTGTATGTGCATATTTTTTTACTTCAATCTTAAAACTAGACAACAAATAACTGAACTATTTCCCTAGCTCCTCTATAAAATTCTCACAAGCCACTGAAATGTTACGCTTCTCAGAGCAGTTTCAAAAGTTTGGATATCTTGGGAGGTGTAAAGAGTTTAAATAAACTTACTTAGTTGTGTTTAAGCCAAGTTTTACTTCAATGAACTTCAGCAAATGCCCATTTTCTTTATGAGGAATGAACATCTGGAAATTAATTTAGCAAAGAAAAATCATACAAAATGCTGGAAGCAGCTTTCACGTAGTCATTCAGATTACAAAATGTCAGGTAACAATCAACTATTCACGATTTAGTTAAAACTAACAAAATGGATTAAGTGTGCCAATTAAGATACTGGTATAGTATTGTAAATCTTCACTTCAATAAGTCTGTATTTAGGGTTTCCTTGAGAATATCATTCCCTTCATTCCACTCCCATACCACAACAGGAGGGCAAGTGAAAAGCTGCCAGTAAGTTGTCAAAAGACTACTGAGCAGTGTAAAAAGGATCATGAAAAACAGACACAGATTTACTCCCAGAGCAAGCCTAGGAGTGTCGTGCTTGGCTCCACTAGAAAATAGGACTGCAGCTGAGCAAATGTCATGAGCATTTGTAATCTTCACACAGATTGTCTGAGCTGCCTGAAGTTCTGTAACTTACTCATAACTGTAATTTAACTCATATATTTCAAGGTTATATTTTATTTTCCTGGAGATACAGCAAGGCTAGTCAGTCTGAACGGCACAAGAAAATAATTATACATGAGCATTCTTTCAAACCTTCTAGGGTTCAGTTGTTTCTTTACTTTTAAGTTAATACTGTTAATTAAAACAACCACGGTGAGTTTGAGACATAGAAGAAAAGCAAAATAATATGTGCAAAAGGCCAGCAAGAGGGAATTGCTAACCAAAATACAAGACCAGGCTAAAATCCCACCGTATAATCTCAACTCCTATCTGACCCCTACACAAAGTGAAAGCCTCTGTTCCCATGGTCTATTTGAAATTTAATTGAAAATTAGTATCTACCCTAAGACTACTCATACTTGTTCCTGACTACTGTCGCCATGCGCAAGAATACAGTTTTAATATTTAGATTAGTCTATACAGGCCATCCAAGTTATAACAAACCCCATATTTATAAAATAAATAAAACATCTTTTAAAGAGTGTTTCTATACTGTTTCAACCCAGGAGACCAAAACCCCAACAAGACCAAGCTGTTTGAGTTGCTACAAAATGACTCAATTTTTAGTACTCATACCTACTATGAATTAAGCTATGAACTATCATATCAATAAGATAAGCAACACTTCAAAAGATTTTTTTCAAGATTTATCTGCAACTTTTGATTTAGATTCTGACAATTAAAATCACTTTTACAGAGGACTCTTACCTTTAGTAAGAAGTTTAGTGTCACTGCTACTGTAAGTACCAAATAAATATACATTATTTTCAGCAATCTTGACACAAATGTACTTTTTTTCATATTCATCTGCAAAAATATTTAAAGAATGCTGTATCATTTGGGGTTCAGTTTAAATTTTAGAACTACACTCATGGTTAGAAGAAAGTTTAGTTACCTGAAGGGATTTGGAGAGCATTAAAGCTACTACAAGACTCAGTAATGGTGACACCAGTAAGGCTGAATTTTCAAACTGCAGAAGGTATCCCACGATGAGTGAAAACAGGTAGATTCTGTATACCTCATGCACCTGTTGAAGAAAAAAATAAAGAATAAAATAAAACTACAGTGGATATAAATCCTGCTTTTTAGAGCAGTAGATAGCTCACTCATTCCTCTGTAATCGTGGGATAATGAATCTCAATCCTTCAACTCATGAATCTAGCAGGGGACCATTTGGCTCTGGAAAGTATTGCACATGAAAATGATCTTGGTCAGCCTCAATAACTAATGGACAATTACTTCACAAGAATTCTGTAAAAATGCCAGAAGCAGGAGTGTTTTGCCAGGTCTCCCCATTCAGTAACACCTCACTGTGATGCAGCACAAAGCAGGAACCACAAGGCACCAGTAAGAACACATAATTCGTGACAGAGCTCACTGCTGCAAACAGGTGCTTTCCCTGCCCTCAAAATAACTTGTTCATTAACCTGTCTCAGGAATACTCAGACTGTTATTGATACTTGTTGTTATTTACTATTTCGTAAGCAGATCTTACAAGCCCTAATGCTTGATTCTTCAGACTTTTACCAAAACACCCATTTTCTCCCCTATATACCCTGCTGTGAACTACAATAGATCAAATATTTCCCACTGCTGAGAAACAGAATAAAAAGCAACTGAAAGAAGAGGTGAAGAATTAGAATTGCATGCAGTTTGATATCTAATAAAACCAGAAGGCACACATGTACAAAGGAGCATATATACCACTGCAACAGGCAGAATAAAAATGCCTTATTGTTGCAACATTTCTAAGAACCATTTTGCAGAATAAATTTAAATACTTTCTTGTATTGAAAAATCAATTGGCCTTCAACATCTGTCTAGTCTATTTATTGACAAATCAGTGCAGGACAGGCCATTGAGGGTGAAAATGAGTCTTTTAACTGCACAGAGCCAACACAGCACTTCTTTGGTCTGCCCACTCTGCTGTGAATAGGAGAAAGAAAAGAAGAGGTAGCTAGGGCAAAATGGAGGAGTATCATTCATCACTCTTTTAGCTCTCCAAGGATGTTTCAGGTCTCAGAAGCTTTGTTTAGCTTCTATCCCAAACACAGCAGTCCCAAAGAGACTCAGTTTAAAGTTAGTTTATTCTTCTGATGGATATGACATGCACTGCAGCTGGGCCCAGGCTGCAAAACGCATCACTCAGTCTTGGGCCCTTTGGAGTTCCTGAGCAGTATGAATGGCAGGCACCTCAGAGGCTGCCTGTAAGTCTCCAACTATCAGTAGATTGAAAAGTTCCAATACCTTCTCTGTCTGTGCTAGGGCAAAGCTGTCTAGCAGGAAAAGAGAAACAGCCTGGACAAACAGGAGATAATGACTGTATTCCCACATCATCATGAAGGTGTATGTTGAGGCATTCACCAAAAGATAACAAAACTTCTATAAGAAAAAAAGAAAAGTAAAAGCATTACTTTTGTGCCTATGCATGTCTGTCACCAAGTAACTGAGAGGTCATTAAAACATAAACTATGGAAATTAATCATTATTTTGGGAAATAATTACAATACTGACTTCAGACGTGCTTAACTTTCAAATGGAAGAAAGTAATTACTGAAATACTCAAAAACATTTAAAGCCAACCAGAAGAAATATTTTTGAGAAAGAGACAGGGTAAGGAAGTAACCACCATCTTCTTCAAGAAAAACAGTTCACATGAGAAAAATTCTGCATCGGTTTATTGAAAAAAAGCAGCACACGGCCCATTACCACACTGCTCTCTCTGAACCCTCCTGGGGGCATAACAAGGCAGGGCACAAGTTGCTTAGCAAAAGCTGCACATGCCTAGGTAAAATCCAACTGGCTCTTTTGAAAAGAACAAACAAAACATCTACTGTTTTCTGCCCAGAAGGGCAACAATAGCAGAAGTAACTACCCTAGAGTACAGTTTTACCAGCAGCTCTTTATTAAGAAACTAATTTTGCCTTACCTCGGCAGAACAGTTTAGGTTTTTTTTTAAATAGCCTGTGAGAGCTGCTACTTGACATGCAAAATATGGCAAAGCCCAATTTTCTCTTGATGGTATGGAGTAATCAATTCTTGTTGTATCTGTCCTAGAAAAAAGTACAAAGAAACAAAAATATTAAAATATTTATGAAACAAAAATATCAAAGAAAGCCTAAACATCACTTCTAATTGTAAATGTGGCCTTGAAAGCAAACTATTCCAGATTTTGGTGCAAAGTAACACTGACATAATTTTGCTGCTAAAAGAGTTCACAAATTTAATAACAGTACGGAAGGCCCAATCTTTACTCATCTATTTAGCAGGTTTCCATATTAAGTGGCATTTATAGGACTGAAGCCAAAAAGTATCTGCCTTGAGCCTTTTCTGACCTGCCTCACACATGAGTGGGACAAGTCACAGCTTCTGCCAACCTGCACTGGGGACAAGGGAGCCTTCTTTGGCCAGGAGCAGTGCTAAATGTTGTTATGTCCCCAGGCAGGGACCTGCTGCCTTGGCAGCAGCTCACCGCATTGCAATGAAAATCAGCTCATAGCTGAGAGAAAAGATTCCTTTCAGATCTCATACATATGTTTTAAACAAGTGACATAGGTAGTTGAGCACAACATACTTAGGATACAAACTGGTGCTCCCTCACAGCAGCAGCAGCAAATATTTTGTCTACAGGGAAAAATCCTGCCCAGCAAAACAAGAGATTAAAGACGGATGCGGAGCATGCAGGGTTTTCTCATGGAATGACTTGACAGTATCCACACAATTAGAGGTGTAGGTGAAAGTTTTTTAAAGTGCTAAAGTGACTCAGAAGCACAAGCCACACTTTCAAATGTGATCAAAGGCATCAGTCTCAGAGGTACATAGTCTTCTTTGTGTCTACTACGCCTTTAAAAAGGAGCCTCAAGCTCCTTTATCATTTAGATATTTGAAAGCACCACCTTTCATTTTTTCCTCTGAAGCCTCTTACAAAGGCATATTCAGAGCTTTTTTAACTACTACACCTTTCACTTTGTTGACACTGTTTAATCTTATTCACGGTTGAAAAAAAATTACAGACTTATTCCCCATTTTTCCTACTTTCCACTGTTCACACCAGCTTGATGAACAGTATTTTTAGCTACTAATCACAGATTTAGTCATGATGACTTCACACTCCTAGAAGATGCTTCCCAACAGTTCAACTTTAAAGGTATAACTCTGACATTTAGCTCCTCCACAGTTTATTTCAAGTGCTCTCAAGTTCACAGAAAGCCCCAGACCTCCATGGTGACAAACCAGGAGCATGAACATAGGTTTTCATTGCCCAAATGAGTCTCCCTATTATTATGAAGCACATATTATGCGGTGCTTCATAAGGGGAAGGTGAATTCCAAGTGAATTGTTTTAAAATAAAAAAAACTTGATATTAAGTTCATCTAAGAAAATTCCACTTTGCAGAAAAACCCGCTACAAAAAGAAGATTTTAAAAAAATCAAATATTCTTTACAAGAAAAATGCACTTGATCATTTCCTTCTATGCCACAGGATAACTGTCACAATATTTAGAGCTGGCCATAGAGTGCAGTTCTGTTTTACAGCTGTTTTGGACATTTGTTTTCATTCTTCACCAGCACAAAACCAAACCTTCTGGGGAATATTTTTGAAAAATGAAATTGTGTGTGAATACTTCTGTATTCACACACAAACATATACTCAGTTCAACTGGTAACATGGATGGTTTGGACAACAGGAGGCCTTTCCATTAATAAAATCATCATGAGACTCAATGAATCTCTTGGAAATGTTTACTATTCATCATAAGATTTTGTTCTCACAGTGAGAACACAAAGCTTAATAAAAGCATTTCAATCCACTAATTAAAATCATTTCAATCCACTAATATTTTTAAATGCCTTATTGACAAACTAGATTGTATAAAGATGTTTTTCTTACCTGTTAATAATGAACCATGCTACAGTCAGCATTCCTGCCAGCCAAGTCCCACTCATAACCCAACTGGTTACAAACAATGCAGTCACATAAATTCCCTGCAGTCCAAAAACTATACCAATGTAGAAATACACTGGTTCAATAACTTCCTGAAATTACAAATAAAAACGAAGAGACATAGTGGCAACTGAGCTGAAGCTGGAAATTATTACTATTTACTATTTGTTACTGCTAACAATGTGCTAGGTGCTTTACAAACAGGTAAGAGACGCCTCCTATTCTAGAAAAGTACTGGACATGCTTTTATTTGGGGCTCAGGAAGAACAAAGCAGTGTGAATTAAGTGCACACTTCAGGACTCAGCTTGCTAGTGCCACCATTTTTGTATTTGTTTTAGCTCGAACACTGTATGCGTCAGATTTAATACATCTATGCTGCAGTGGGATATAAAGTTCACAGGACTACTAGAAGAAGTAATAAAAGGGAGGAACTTGAAGAAGTAAAGATGTGGCAAAAATGGTTCCAAAATCAGTAAATAATAAAAAAGGAAAGATAATGAAAGAGGACACAAGTATGCAGCATAAGCAGAACAAAGCCTGAGTAGAGCGGAGTGGAAACCAACAAAAGGTTAATCTACAGAAATGTTTTTCCCTATGAGAATAGGCAGACAGGTACCACTATAACAGACTTGTGTACTATAAAAGGAGTTAACTTTCCTGTTTTTAATGGATAGCACAGCTACTCCTGACATTTCTAAGCAGTCTGTAGAAGCAAAGAATAACAGAAAAGATTAGTGGTTAGTGTTAAACCCCCAAAATCCTATGCCAGAGACTGATCAGAATTGAGGAGAACCTGGAGCTGGTGAGAGCCTTAGCTCAACTCATTCAACAAAAAATGTACATGTTCATTGTATACAGCACAGAAAGTCTCATACACACGCACAGACACAACCATAATGAAAGCACAGAAAGTAGAAGAAATACACATACTTCACTACCAGATGCTTGATATAAAACACTGGCAATCAACTCTGGGTACAAAGTCATTTGCTGGACAGCATTTATGGTCTTCAGTGATATTGTCTTATTGTTGTGTGTCAACTCATAAACACCTACAGACAAAAAAAAAAATTATTCTTGGAATCACTTACTACTGCTGTTCCTAAAAGAGGCCAAAATGCATTCAAAGGTAGGGGGAAACAGATTTGACCATTAAAGCTACTGACTGATTCACCACACCTAGTTTTAAAGGAAGGAGAAATTTCTGTGTTAGATGTCATTCTACTCTACTGATCTACCTAGAAAGCTACTACCCTTTTTTCATCTAGTCCTTAAATAAAAGGCCCAAAACTAATCATCTGAAGCACAGTCTTTTCAATAACATACTGATACAGTCCTGAAACTACTTGCCTATAGATCACCTTCACAGGAAGTTCTTAAGAAGTGAGACAGATCTAATAGGGATGAGCAGGATGCATTAAACCTGTCTCCAGAGGGAGGTCAGGTATAATGGCCTCATCACCCCTTTCAGCTCTGCATTTCTGAGATTTTTTTAAGAATCATTCACCAAACACAATGTGCCTTTCTATGGGGTTGAGATGGAATTGAAGCTGCCATACTTGAAGGATCATTCCAAGATCACTCCAAAATATTATAAATTATATTTATAATATATAAATATTATAAATAAAAATAGAATAAATAAAGAAAAGACTTGTCAATACTTCAGACAATAGAGGGAGGAGCAAATACAAACCAAATCAAGATATGGGGGAGAACAAAAACCTCAACACCAATGCAACAGTCAAACCAGACAACTGTTTCCAGCTCTGAGCCTATCTTCGTGCATGGTCTGCAGTTGGTTCTCTGTAGGCCAAACCAGGTCTTTGAGGACTTACAACTGGGTTCAGCACAGCTGTAATACACTCTGGAAAACTGGATGCCCTGTAATATCTTGTAGACACATGAGTCTACCTGTTTGCAAGAGACAGTGTCCCTGAACGAGGCATGCAAGCCATCCATTCACAGTATGGGCAGTATCCCCAGAGGTCACGAGGCACCTGAGTGCACCAAAGACCTCAGATACTGCTGATGTGCTACATTTCAGCCACAAAACTGTTCAACCAATAAAACACTAACCACAAACTTTAGTTTTACTGGCTTCAGTGAGGTTTCACAAAGGGACTGAATTAATTCAGTGGCTGACTGCTGCGAGATAGGGCGGTTCATCCTCTTCTCTCCTGAGTTCTTGCATTTTCCCCACGCTAGTGCAGTGCTCTTCTGAACTCCCTGAACTAGCATGAAAGTGTTCCCTCTTCTTTTCACTGCTTTAGTTTTCTTTTGGTTTAGGGACCCAGGGTCAGTGAGCCCCAGCACCAGTGCAGGACAAAGAGCAGGAGCGCAAAGGAAGGAGAGATCATTGTCACTCAGTCTGTTCTCCTTCCTGCTGCTTTCTGTCCCCACCACTCACTGCTCATCAGCATCCATTCATCACAGCTGACAAGAGTAAAAACTTCTGGCAGGGACAGGATGGAACAGATCAGCTTGTGACAGAAACTGTTCTGTCTTCTGACAGAGGATGGAAAACAGTAATTTTCATCTCCCACTCCCAAATTCAACATAAATTATATTTACATGGCAGAAAATCCACTATTGTGACACAGGCAAACCCAACGATATCTTGATACAGGGCAACTTAGGAGTAATATTAACCCCATTCTAGAGTATTGATTAAAGGCTACCTGCTGGAATACAGGATAGTTAAATACTGGTTTTTAAACGGTACTGAAAAGTTAGGACAGCATGTGGTTTTTAATTAATCTGACCGATACACCTAGATAAGAGTATAAAATCAGTCTCCCCAGTCTGCAGGAGTTTTTTACTGCCTCCAAAGAGAACAGGACTTTTCAAAGTTAAAAGAACAAATGAGTTTTGTACCTCTTTCAAAGGAAGGAGCCTTTAGCAGTTCTTTATAGAATGAGTAATAAATGGCACTGTCACCCTGAAATGTAATTTCTCGTTCAAGTTCCTAGGAAAAAAAATACATATTCATCTCCTGCAATCTCTTTCCAGAGAAGACAATATATTTTCAGATAAAACAGTTTTGTAATACAGCACCTGGTTATGACTTCACTGTACATCTTCAAAATATTCCACAAAACATTAATCTTCACAGCATTTCTGTCAGGTACAGAATGCTCTCTATAACTTAGCACACATGCTTGGAATCAGAGCAACTCAAATCCACATCATTAAGTCAGCACAAAATCCATAGGATCTTTTCATGTTCACAAACCTGAATTTCATTCAACTTTCTATATTTCACTTAATAATGGAGTTCTTAAGAAAACAAAACCAAACCAACCAACCAATCAAAAAACACAACCCCCCCCAAATCCGAAAACAAACACAAAAAACCCCACCCCAAAAAGCCCAATACATTTTTCTGTTGATTAGCTTCTGCAATCCCAGTATGCTTCAGTTATTTCTCCATATTTCAGAAAAGTATTGTAATGATAAAGGGTGACACGGAAAAACATACAAAAGCATGACAAGCCAAGAGGACTGTTAGCAGGAGGAAAAAAAAAAGAAAGAAGACAAAAAAAGAGAAGCTGTTTCAAAGACAGAGGCCTCAGTAAAAGAACATGGGATTCTGCAAGTAGTTTCAACATGACACGGATCAGATTTGATTTCGAGGACACAATTTGGCTTTTGTTTCAGTAGTTCAACTTTATCTTTACCTGCCTGCTGGAAAACCAGAATTTCCGTTCATGGTATGTTGAGAGGTACACTGCATACATCATTCCACTGGTGACGGCTGCGAGACAGCCAAAGAAAAGCTTTGCAAAACGCTGGATTAACAAATCTGAAAATGAACAGTGAAAAAGCTAAAACAGTCCAGAGGATTGAGAAACAAACAGTACGTCCTACACATGACACTGATTTCTGAACAACAAGCGAACTTACTGGCATGAGAATTATCACACCATCAGCAGCACAGATACATTGAAAACTGGTTTGTTATTCCTGTCCTGTAGTCTTCTTTCCCGGTTGTTATCATTGCTTCACAGGACCTTCAGACAAAATACTCACACACTACACTGCAAATTTTCTCTCCATTCCAGTAAGTTTTGTTTTCACATGAATGCCAAGGAGGAAAAGCCTCTTCCAGATAAATAAACTCAACTCTAGATTCTACCCAAAACACCACAGACTTCTTAAAGACGTTAACAGACAGAGGTGGCATACCACATTTAACATAATTTCTGAGACATTCTATTTTCCATTCTGTTTTTAAATACAAGAAAGAGCGAATCTGAATTTTACCAAACTCATTCAAAGGGTGTCTTTGTAGCTCCCTCGAGTTAATATGCACTTCTCACATGAAAGCTTTTGGTAGCTTAGTGAGCACTTGCCTAAAATTATATCTAGTTGTAGTTCTGTTTCTTGAAAAGCTGTAAGGACTTTTTGTCTGTTCTTGTTTCAGTACCATTACTTCAAGTGTCTAAGCTTCCAACCAAAAGATCATTCCAGGAGCAATAAAAATATTTATTTGTATGCAAACAGTAACAACAGTAAACTTCTTAATTCCTCTGCCTCTACCTCCTCAAGCCTGAAACAGTTCAAGACGACCATTTCACTCTGCAATACATAAAATGTCATTATTAAAGAACTCTAATGTGCATGCCTGTTTTCTCTTGAAACATTCAAAAACCTAATTCAAAGGAAGTCTGTTATAAATTACTGTGCTACAAATATCTTCCCATAAAATTTAAGAGAATAATGGAAACAACAATCAAAAGTCAGTTAAAAATTCTGTAGCTTACATTTTGGCGACCTTCCCAGCTTTGAGTTTTCTTTGTTTCTCTCCTCTGGAGCCATTTTGTCAGATTCTGTGCAGTTTTTTTTCTTTCTCTGTCGCAGGTCTGCTGCCCCTGAAGACATTTTTATTTTTAAGTTACTGCAACACAATACCTAAAAGCACACTGGGAAATCCACACAGCAGCAGATAGCAGCCAGTTATTGCTACTGACTCAATCCCATGGAAGATATATTTGACAAAGACTCAATTAAAGTATGTTATATGCCCAACTAAAATAACAATATAACACTACAGAAATCAATTCCTATGTTATTCCTTAGAAAAAAACAATAGTATTCTCTTGAGGCCATACTCTGGATTACCCAGAATGCAAACTAGAAGCTAACTGGTTTATTCCATGGTGAATGTATTACACCAATGAAGGAAATCAGCAGTTTAGATAAGTTTATGCAGACACTGGGAGAAACTGGTGCTAATTCCAGTCTACTCTGATCCTGGTTTTTACGCTGCTATAGTAGTGTAATACAAAAATTGGGCTAGTCTACTACTTTTAAATTGAGATGCTTATTATTTATATGACAAAGGCTTTCATAAAGCAATACAATACCATTTTTCCCCTGTTTTTGGATCTACTGGAACTAAGCAGATTTATGAATATTTGTCTAACATATAATTAAAAAGCCCAGTCTGCTCAGCCACTTAGATCACATCACAAGGCCAAGGGCTTCTTGGGCTTCTGTTAACTTTTTTGTGAGCAGCAGCAGTTTGAAGCCCTGGTCCATTTATTTTAGTCTGAAAGGCAAGGAGGCTAATTCACAGACTGCAAGTCTACATACAAAAAGATTCATTGCAAAAAGTATTTTATAATTACTATATTAAAGATATCCCACAATATTTATGTCATTCTGGAAGTGTGATGAAAAGGTTTAACTGTAACTCACACTCCAGAATTTTTAGCTTTCCTGTTTGACCTACTGTCCAACATTGGTTGAAATTTTGCAGCCACCAATTTCCTCTGGACTTAAAACAGCTCCTTCATAAACCCATCCAACTTCAAACTTGAAGTGTCAATCTTCACATCCCACAACAAAGCTTTTAAATACTCTGGTTGTATATTACTTCAATTCTAATTCTACTTTGTGCCACTACACTCATCTACTTTTCACCTACTAATTGAACACTGTCTGTAATTCTTGTCTTCTCATCTAAAGAAGGATAAGGTATAGCTGGGAAACATTCAGAGAAGGGCCATGAGGGTGATCTAAGTTGTGCAATGGCTCCCATACAAGGAACGAGGAAGCAAATTGAAGTCTAGAAAAGAGGATGACCAACACAAACATGCCAGACATCTACTAGTTAGTGAAGCGCACAAACACGCTGAATAGAGAGCAGTGATTCACCTTCTTTTCTAAAACAAGAAGTTTTCAAACAAACCTAGTGAGTCAGGCTAAAAAGAACCACATCATCGCACATCACCTTCATGTAGAACACTCCTACCCAAAGAACGTTCTGTAAACCAATGGTTTGCACAGATTCATGGGAAGACGGACACCGTTGTGGAGGACAAGCAACTACTAAAGCTAAACTAAACACATAGAAACCATGTGCAACTCAGAAAGTACCCCTGCTGAGAACAGCTGGGAGGCTGGAACACGCCATGGGACAGAGTTGCATATGCTTGTTTTGCTCCTGCATTTTTCTGGGTGCCTATTAACAATCTTGTTTCTGCTGATTTCTTCAAGAAAACTAAATGCCACCTCCTATCCCTACAAACAGGGTTTGCACTGAAAAGACATAGAGAAAAATGGGACTAAAAGTGAAACAGAACTGCAGAATACCCTGACTTGGAAGGGACCTGCAAGGATGATCCAAGCCCAGTTCTTGACCCTGCACAGGACTCCTCAATAATCACACCACGTGCCTGAGAGCGCTGTCAAAGCGCTTCTTGAACTGTCAGGCTTTGTGACACTTTTTGTCCCACTTCCTTTGGGAGCCTGTTCCAGTGCCCAACCATCGTCTGGGTAAAGAATCTCTTCCTAATACCAACCTAAACCTCCCCTGACTCAGCTTCAGGCCATTCCCTCGGGTCCTGTCACTGGGCACCACAGAGAAGAGATCAGTATCTGCCCCTCCTCTTCCCCTCCTGAGCAAGGTGCAGACTCCGATGAGGTCTCCGTTAGTCTTCTCCGGGCTGAACAAACCAAGTGACTTCAGCCGCTCCTCATACAGCTTCCCATCAAGGCCCTTCACCATCTTCATAGCCCTCCTTTGCATGCTCTCTAATACTTAACGAAGAGAGAGAAGACTGACCAGAACATACGGAAGGATGCCAAAGAGAAAAGTACACTCACGGAGGCATCCAGGGAGCCCACAGATGCTGCCCCGGGCCCTCTCCCCAGAGACAGTGCCAGGAGAGGGAAGAGAAAGAGATCCCATGTTCCCAAGAGACCGGCCCGGCCTCCCGCTTGGGGCTGCAAACGACGGGCTGCCTTGGGCGGGGATGGGGCCGGAGGGGCCGCCGGGGCGGGCCGGGCCCGGGAGGCCGCCTGTGTCGTGCAGCCCAGTGTTTCACCTCCGTCCGTGCGCGGCGG